>JASSUY010020337.1:0-41567 GCA_032466535.1 Forpus xanthops
TCAGGTGCCCTGACTCTCCTTCCGCCCGGCTTCTTCCCGGCTCCCCTCCTCCCTGGCAGAGCATGAAACTCAGAAAGACCTTGGCCAGTCTGAACATTCTAAGCTATAACTATAAACACTGGTGTTTTCGGCACTGTTCCCAAGCCGAAAATCCAAAACAGTGCTGCATCAGCTGCTACTTAAAAATGACTGCTGCTGCTGAACCCATGACACATTGTTACTCTGGTAATCTTGCAATGTAGAGCGAAAAATTTCCGAAATTTGAAAATTACCTATAAATTATGTTATAATCTAGTCCCTTCTTCCTTATAATTTTAAATAGTTCTTTCTTTCTGGTTGTTTTCTTTTCTTTTTGCCTTTTTTCCTTTGTGATAAGGATAGGATTAAGCTTTTCTGGGAAAGATTAAATATTCTATCACCTTGTCCTTTGGCTTCAGTTTCACGGCATTAGGAGCTCCTTATCCTTATACTTCCCTCAGATAGCAGAGGCTGTCATTTCAGCGTCAACTCCTTTAATTAGAAAGGACAGTAATTTACAAGGGGACATCAAAAAGATATTTAAGACTTATGTAAGCTCACCTTAAATATCCAGCACCTTCCATACTTTAGTGGTGGTTCTAACCATTAAGAAACCCTTTTGCTTTACTGGGTATTTTGTTTGGCTGGGTCTTTTTCTCCTTTTGTTCATTTGAAGCCTGTGATTTGTGTTTGTAGATGGCTCAGCAGTGTCATCTGTCTTGATTAAGATGTTAGTATCAATTTCATAAGTGCTTCTAATGTTTTTGTGAGCAGAGAAAGTCATCTGGATGTGAAACATTTTCCAAGCTCTTCATGTTCCTTCTGTATCAAATTTTTCAACCACATTGATAGTAGTGGGTGTCTCATTTTATCAAGATGATCAGTGGTATTTGGAACCACTGAGTATTCCCGCAGGAAGAAAAACTTAATTCTTTTATGAATTACTCAGTTGCAACTGTATGCTTCCTGTATTCTATTAGTATGAATATGGTTGCAAAGATTCCTACCACATCTCTGTAGTCGCTGAAAATAAGAATAAAAGTAGTTTTCAGGAATGCTTTTTCCCTTAGTAAGTGGGTTTCTGTGGCTGTGTCCTGCGTTCAGCAGCAGCAGTCATTTTTCTCCTTCTTAGTAGCTAGTGTAGTGCTATGTTTTTGACTTTCAGTCTGGGAACAGCACTGATAACACCGCTGTTTTCAGTTGCTGCTCAGTAATGTTTACTCTGACCAATGACTTTCTGTGTCTCATGCTCTGCCAGGGAGGAGGGGAAAGCCAAGAGGAAGCAAAGACAGGACACCTGACCCAAACGAGCCCAAGAGGTATTCCATACCACAGCATGTCATGCCCACTGTATAAACTGGGGGCAGTTACCCAAAAGGGTTAGATCACTGCTCGGGTCAGTCTGGGTATCGATCAGTGGGTGATGAGCAATTGTATTCTCTTCCCTTGTTATTTCCCTTATCATTATTATTATTGGTGGTAGCAGCAGTGGTTTGTGGTATACCTTAGTTACTGGACTGTTCTTATCTCAACACATAGGAGTTACATTATTCTGATTCTCCTCCCCATCCCTCTGGGAGCCAGGGGGAGAAAGGAGGGGGGAGTAAGAGAGAGGCTGTGTGGTTCTGTGTTACAACTGGGCTTAAACCATGACAGGTTGCGTGGGCTTTTTGGTTTGCTTTAGTGTTTTGTTCTGTTTATTTTGTTAGTTAGAGTCTGGCAGCCTGCAGGTCTTTGATGCCCATCCATTCATGCTAGATCCTAACTATTTCCTAAAAACCTTGGTATGCCATTCATACGTAGTGTGAGAGAGGCAACGGTAGATACTGTTGGAATTCTGTTGCTGAAGTTGAACACATACACTGGCAAGTTTGGTGTCGAGTATAATTAGCTGCTTCATCAGCAATTAAGACTTAAGATTTTGTAAAGACTATTCATGTTTTAATGCCTTAATAAGCCTTTCCTGACCTTCACATATTCTTTTCTTCACTGATTCCAATCTACTGGATCAGCGATGAATGGGAAGATGCTGTCAGCAGGTCTTTGCAGCTGCTGTTGCTAAGTGGACTATATAAATCTCTACAAGGAGACAAAAGTTCCTCAATCTCCTTATTAAAAATCAAGTCCCATCTGGTTGTATCAAGTGTTTTTTATTATAATGTACATTCTTCTTGATAGTTCAAGAAACTCTGGGGAAAGTACATAATGTCTGTAGTCTGGTCTGATCTTCATGCAGCACTTGAGAAAAGGGGTGTTTTCAATTCCAGTTGCAGTGAATAGCTATGTCACTGAGTTTTGTGATCTTTTGACATTGTAAACGAATACCAATTTATAGAATGAAAAAAATGGAAGAGTGGATCAGAATAGCAAAGTAGAGGTTTTTGACAGCAGCGTGTTGTTTCCTTCCATCTGTAACATGAATATGAGAGAGGCTGAGAAATAAACACATCATCTAGACTTTGCAAGCAAACCAAAGTCAGCTAATTCCTTAATTTTCTTTGTCATGCTTACTGCAGTACAGTTGCTATTCATTGTAGAAGTGGAATTAATACCAGAAAAAAAATCCTCTGCTTTCAGCTTTCATAATTTGAGAGTTTAAAGTCAAGTGACTGGAAGAAAGAAAGATGAAAACAAGGCAACGAAACTCGTGGAAGTTTGGGATCTCTTTGGCAAAGATCAAATCAAGATTACTAGCAAGACCAAAGCTTACACCTGCCTGTAACTTCCTGAATCACTAAGCCTTTAATACAAAAATTAGTAAAGACTACAACTTCAGGCAGTATGGATAAATAGACAAAGTACCGATTATCTTCACTTTTTATAGGAGATGCAACATTAGAACACTTCTCCATTCTCTGTACAAAGACAAGGCCTTATCCTTTGAGCTGTTCCCATGCCAATTGAGTTTATTGCTCCTCTCTCACAGCAGGATAACACTAAGAAGTAGAGCTGGTACAGGGACAGTTGAAAAGAATGTACCAAGAGCATTTTTTAGAAATGGAATTAGGATGGCTAACCTGACTCAAAGATAACCCTCGCATCTAAATGCTAATCTAGGTGATTCTGTTGTTTTGTATAAGTTTTACATGTATTCTAAGAAAACAAAGACCATCTAAATAAGTTGGGGGAATTGAGACAGCACTGCTGTAATGTAGGTGATGTTTGAGACATATGAATGTGTTTTAAAGCCAGTAATAATTTTGCCCACTTAAATCTCTAAATCTTGGAATCTTGCCAAGCCCCTGCTGACTTGCTGCAAGAAGTATACATTGCGCATTCTAATTTTATGATTTTTATATTTATTCAGTTTAACTCGATGCAGTCTGTCTCAAATGTTAAAAAGTTTTTGGGAAAGGAGGATCAGGTTCAAATTAATTTCACTGTTTATTTCTCATGATTTATAATCAATAAAACTGTAGTTCTCACTCAATTGTGAATTCATAATTATCATTCTCTACATTTGTTGCTGCTGTGCTTTCTAAAATTAATATTCTTCCAAATTTTGTTAAGAATGTTATTTTGGTGACTTTGAGCTACACCCAAATCTTGTCTTTCCCATTTACAAAGGTGGACTGTCCTGGAGAGAATTGACTGTAAGATGCACTGTGAGCTGTGGTAGGGTTTGGGATATCTGATACAGCTATGGCTTTGCTGCCCATTCTTCACCAGACTAGGCAAGGTTCTTGTTTGTGGGCCATTGTCATGTTAATGTTCTGGTGCTACTTGTTTTTTTCTTTTTTTTGTGGGCTGTTTGTTTGTTTTTTTTTTTCTAGGTGTATTCTAAGCTTCTGAGTAGGATATAAGAAAATGAGAGGATGTTCTATAATTTCATATTTATATTTTGGAATGATGCATTCTCACAAATACCCAGGGGAGAGAAACCTCTGGCATTCATTTGCCTCAGAGCAGATTTTTGCCAGTCCTCAGGAAATAAGAGTGGTGAAACACCAAGTACTTGGTGCACAAAGAAGTTGCCAGCGCTGTATTCTCAGAGCTCTGGTGTTTTCCCTGGCTTTCACCAATGCTCCATAATTATGGTAAATTTGAGGTAAAGCAATTGGAGTCACTGTGGTGTAAAACAGAAGAATGTGTCTGTGAGGGAATAAACCTTTGTGTATTCCTCTGGCTAATGCTTAGTGTTTGCTGATTGTTAGAAATCTTGTCAGATAATGCCAATATGAAGGCAATAGCCAAATCAGAACACAATTTCACTGACTTGGACAGTGGCTGCCACCAGGGCATTGCTGTGTAGCACTGGGGGCAGTATTATTCCTTGGTCAGATTGTTCTAGAAGCAAACATGGCATTGACTTGGAGAGCATCATGAAATGTTTAAATCAGTTCATTAAAAATATTTCATAAAGGGTCATTGTAACTGCATCTTATTACCTACTTCCTAGCTTTACATTCATGTGCTAAACACCTTTTCTTACAAAGAAAGGATGGCCACCTTGATCACAAACAGAAATTACTGTCTTATGAGAGTGCTATATGGAACTTTTCTGTTCAGATTCAGTTGATGGTAGAATATATCTTGAATCCATAAATGTTACACGCTTTGAAATTACAAGCAAGTTCTCCAGTGCTAGAATTTGATGCTCGCCTGCTTGTTTTTGTCTTAGTAAAAGCTCAGGAAAATATCTGTTAAAGGAACAGTGGGTTCATTAATTATGCTAAGCTGCCTATTATTGTTTGAGGCAGGAGCAGTTCAGAAAAGCAAAGAGTGACATTCCCTTTAGTAGCAGAGAGGCAAGAGGGAAGGAATGTTCTGATGGGTTTCATTCCAGATCAAACCATACTGGAGGGGGGGTTTATTATTTTCATGAACTATCAGTATATTTTCAGGGATTTGAAGTTCTGTCAGAAAAGCCATGTTTTGCTGGAATCTCTTGCTAGGAGAAAAGATGACTTATTTTGTCCTCGTTGACTGCTTTCATTCAGAAAGCAGGTGACAGCAATCAATTCCAGTGCCATCTACTTCTCCAGTTATTTTACAAACCCCAGGAGCTAATTACAGCCCTCAGGCTCTGGCAGTCAGCTGACTTCATCATGCGCCTCTTTTGGCTGTTGCGTACCTCTGAGTAATTGTCTATTTATGGAAAATAAATTAATGACTGCTATTTTTACTTTAAAAAGAGAACCTGTAAGCAAGTGTGTAGGCTGAGTAAGTTGTAGGGAGAAGGAAGATGAAGAGAGTAGGAGGCAAAGTTATCAACTAAAGGAATAAAAGAGCTGTGAGGGGAAAGGTGATGGCATGATGCTAAGGGAAAGAGTTGAAAGGGAGGAAGGAGGCAGTATCCCAGAAGACTGAACAGGAGAAGCAAACATGGCAGCAAATGACAAGATATAGTGTGACAGGAGGAAAAAAGTGAACATGATTGTGGGAAATAGTATTTTAAAATATGATTTTAATATAAACCTAAGAAGATAAATATGCTTTGTTCCCAAGCTGTAACTGTTGTAAACACAGAGAAGTCTGAGTCCTTGGTAATCCCTGATCTGTTTGAAGGTGTCCCTGCTCATTGCAGGGGAGTTGGACTAGATGACTTTCCAACCCAAACTATTCTATTGTTCTTATTGTCCATACCACTCTGAAAATGCTGTCAACAGCGATGCTGCCTGCCTTCCTGGCTTGCTAAGGGGAGGAAGGATAGATGTTATTATCTTTGTGTTGATCAGTTGATTCATAGAGAAATTAAAACTGTGCCTATTAATACAAGATACTGCAGTAATGTGCATGAATAATAACTTGAGCATCCTTTGTTCAAAAGGTTCTGGAAGTGTCTTGCAAATATTACATACACAGTGGATACACAGAAGGTTTTGAATTGATGAATATCAGCAGACTTTGCCTGCAGCTTGTATAGACAAATCTCTACCATTATAAAAACTATTGCTATTTCTGTGACACTGCTGCGTGGTCAGAAGTTTGGGGTTTTTTAGATTGGTTGGGTTTTTTCTCTTCTAAAGGTTACCTACCAAATAACCTTATGAAGGCAGAAGTGACCCTGTTATAGGCAAGAACTTTTAACAACTTCAGATTGCTTTCAAATATGTTGTGTACAGAACTTAACTGTCACGAGGAGAATAAATGCTGTGTGTTAAAAGTGTATCAGTCTCTGTTCAGAAGAGATGTTTAGAGTATCATGGCTTCTGTTATAAACTAGAGGCGGAAGTGAAGTGTGCATGTAACCTTAGCAACATAGCAGCACATGCAACATATGAAACAGGATTTTTTAAAAAGACCTATCATTAAGTAAGTGGAGCCTGTGTTTTATGAGCACTAAAATAAGTGGAATGTGGTTGGAGCTTTCTAAACAGCCTTTCCCTGCTTCAGAATGTGAGGAGAGGAAAAAAATCTACATGCATACGTTCACTACCTTCTGTTGAAACCTTGCTTTTCTTCTAAACCTTTTTCAGTGAATAGATAATAAACATATGCTTGTTAGGATACTAGCTGATTTAGAACGCGATGACAGACATCATGCAAAATAAATGATGGCATCTTAATGTAAAATACTTCATAGTGTTGTATGTAATAATCAGCAATCTGTCTTCTCCACCTTTCAGATCAGCTGTTCCACGTGTTGGCCATGCACATGCGCCTGTACAGTATAGACTCTGCGTACAATCCTTGGAGGAAACTGACCCAGCCAATACAAGATAAAAATTCAGAGCAAGTATTTTAATTTACCAAATACTAATTTTACTTTGTGAAAGAAACAGCCTTACAGAGGAACTTTGGGTAACTTTCTGTCTTCATGTAAATTCTCTGTGAGGCAGGCTCATGAACTAAACATCTGAAAGTTGTAGGTATGTGTTTTTAAAAACAAGTTCTCAGGTTTCTTTTATATAATCTCTGAAACATTCCAGTTTTGAGGTAAAGCTTAACTGCACCACTTGCAAGCTTAAGTATATGCAGATTTAGCATTTTTGGCTAAGTGGATAGGTGCATTGATGGTTTTGGTACAGACATTAGACAAAATTTACATGAAGTTCAGGAATAATGTATTAAAAATTAGGCAATGACTAATAGCTGTTACAGAAATAACATAAGTTGGTCTAATACATGTGAGAAGTAATTCTACTTTAAGCTAAAAATTTTCCTCATGCTTGTTGTTATAAACAAGTTATTTACCTCAGTTTGCTTTTAAAACATTAACCTGCACAAGGATTAACAGTATAATAAATGGAGCCATGTATCTGTGTTCTACAGGGGTTCGTATCCCAGCTTAAGACCCTTCTCTTTTCAGGTTTTACCTTGGCGGTGAGAAGAAAGGTTTCATGACTAAAGAGAGAAGATTATTTTTCCTCATAAGAGTCAAATAGGTTTCTTTTGTTTTGGTTTGGTTTTCTTTTGGCCATGGAGAATCTTCATAACTAAGGTCTCTACTTTGTGACTTGCAGTAGCATTGAAAGACTGTCTTTTTAGTGCCTATGCACTGTGTATTTGTCAGTGTGTTTCTAGGTGCCTAAAGTGGAAAACATTATGGAATTTCAAGAATTGATGTTGGACAGTGATGCCACAGTCCTACTTGGAAAGTTGGAAAAAAATTATTAAAACAAGTGTGCTTTCCTCTAGTTTGAGATTTTACTGTTTGTCCTCTTGGACACAGGTCTCTTTTTGCAATCAACATTAGATTATTGCAAATGGTGTGTTAATTAAATGAGATTAGCAGAACAGTTTATAGACCATTAGCAGAACAAAGCATCAAGAATTTTATTACCTGGAAATCTGTGTCATTCAGCGTGCATTCAGACCACTTTGGGAGTCTGTTTCCTATGATTCTGCCCTGACCTACATGTAAGGTTTTCCTGACTTACACCAGGCAAAATTAAGATCACGTTGCTAGGCTGTTGGCAGGCAGAATGGCTGTGGGACTGATTGTGCACTTCTTGTTTTGGTATTTGAAGAGCTTGCTGGCTTTGGAAGCAGCTGTTAATAGAGGGGCTGCTTTTTCTTCATCTATAACTTTTTTTTACCCTTACAGACTTGATGGAATTCACCCTGCATTGGTCATATCCATGTTAGATTGCTGCAAGTTAGGTTTCATTAGGCAATATTTTGAATTACCTAGAAATTAATGGTACAGTAGGCCATACAGGCTTGCTTTACAGGAGGTGTTGCATGTTGAGAATGCATTTGAGCAGTTCTGTTGTTTTCTGCACTGGTTTTCAAGTTCTCTTGGTAGCCTTGCTGATAGGGATTTGGGATTGCATCCTAATTGTCATGGCATCCTTCATGGTTTAGGAGGCTATGACTGAGAGATCATCCATTTTGCCATGAAGCAGTTTATTGTTAGAATGCACAGATGCAATCATGTTGGGATTTTTTTGCTCCCTCTTTAGAATTTTTTTTCCTACCTTAAACTGCAGGCCCCAGAAAGCTGCAGAGGAGGCAACTTGGGGATGTGTTTTTCATGCATAAATTAGAGCATAAGATGTATATCTGTAATTGAATTATAGAATTTGAAGTTGTAGTTGAACTTGAAGATGGCATTTCTAGCATTGGTGTGTATGATCTAATCACACATTTCTTAGTCACTCAGCTTTCTGGGAAATCCAGAATAGCAAACTTCTTCAGTTACAGGAAAGAATGCTCAGAGCAATTAGAAGGTGACACACTCACTGCTCTAAACTGAAGAAGATTAGAGAGTGGTGGAAAAATAAGCACTGCAGATTTTAGGTGTTGATAGCAGTCTGCCACTCTGAAGCTAACCAGGTAATCTAAACCATCAGCTGGACCGGCACATTGGGCACATGAGACTTTAAGCAGAGGTTTGTAAAATAACAATGAGAAGAAAAGATCCATACTATCTGACTGTATTACTGTGATTCAAATAATTTAAGATCAGGAAAGTCACAGGATGCATATATGCAACGTGCTATCCAATTTTGTTTGGTTTTTACTTATGCTTATTATTTCAGTTGAATGCAGTTTTCATAGAAGTTACTTGTGTTCTATTTATTTAAAAGGATCACTTTCAAAACTAAAATAAATAATTTCTGGAATGCAAGTGCCATTGCATTACCTTTTCACCCTTATGTAATTGAAGTTACTTGATTCAAATATACGTAAATATTTACAACTAGAACTACCCAGTAGCTTGGTTTAACACTGTTCAGCTATTGTTATTCATAAATCATGCCTTAGATTTCATGTGTCTGGGAGGACTGATCAAAATAACTCATAAAAGACTCGCAAAACTGTTCTACTATACTTTCCAAAGCCCTTGGTTTTGCGCAGTGTCATCTTCTGCAATGGTACCTAGATTGCTCAGGAGTTGAAAATGGCAGCTGAGAGGAAAGATAGGAAGGAGCTCATGCAGTCACACCAAGGTAAAGTAGAAATAAAGAACTTCTGAGCAAGAAGATACCCTTTCAGAAAGGGCCTAATCAATGTGAAGTGTTTGAAAGAAGGGGGAGGAGAGGGAAGATAAAGCTAAGTTTGATGAACTGTGAATGGTAAAGTGGATTTTTTCTCCTGTGCAGTTCCTTGGTCCCACAGGCTGTGTTCAAACAGATTGTTCTATTAGGAACAGATCTGGTTTCACTGGTGATCAAATAAACAATTATTGTGGTGTAAGTGGAATAACAGCTTCTGGCAGGGGGCAGAGAGAGAGCAGCTGAAGGCAATAATTACTGAATCCAGATGTGGATTTAATGCACAGAGTTTCAGGAGCAGCAAGCCTGAAATGAAGGATATAATGTTTTTTTTTTTTTAATTCACATCTTTACAAAGCCTGAAATTTTTGTGTCTGTTTTGACAGACAGAATATGTCAGCAAAGAACTATTTGTTAAAGCATTAAGGATCTTTGCGGTAGAAGCACTTGTGGGGGCAAAATGCATGATGAACTGAAATGCTGAAATGTACTGGGTTATTTTTACCAGAGTGTTTTGCTGATGTTTTGTTCTATGCTACATCAATTGGGTGACTGTTTACAGTGTCGTGCTGGGGCAACAAACTGCAGCACTGGGATGGGAATGAGCAAGTGCATGTGGGAACCTCCTGAGTCACATCTCCATCACAGAAAATGGGGAATAGGAAAAAGTTTTTATGAAGATAGTTTAAGGCAGACAGAGAGTAGGATGATGGCACAGTGGGGTTTATTTAAGATTTGTGCAAGAGGTGGTATTTAAATATGCATGCTGCAGCAGGACTTACATGGTCTATTCAATAAATGCAACTGCTGCCTGAAACACTGGTGTCTTGGGACATACGTTAGGAAAGGGAGGTTTTGATGGTAATGCCAGCTCCAGGAGTACTTGATCTCAGCTATTTCTTCCTTCCCCTGTACTTTAGCTCACCATCTTCTTCAGCCTTTCTCATGTAACTTGGGCAGGCTGCATCACAAACAAAGTTAAGCAACTAATCCATGTTTTTAAAAGGTTAATTTGAGTAAGTTTGGGAATGGCTGACAGAGGAGCACTAGGGGCACGATGGTGAAAGAGAGAAGGGGAGATGCCTGCTGTTAGTACTGCCAGTGAAATCCTGTGTTGTATAAGGAGAAAAACTGACTTGCTGTAAAATCTGCTGTGACACAATGAAGAGCAAATATGAAATTGTGATTGTATCCTGGAATGTACCCAGAATAAATAGCAGACATCTACTTTCTTACCATGAACATCAGAAGCTGTGTATTCCTCTGACCTTTCTGCAGGCTGGGACTTGTAGGCTGTATTTCTCCTCCTGCAAATTCTGAAGAGAATACAAATTTGCCCTAGTTGATTAAGTCTTCAGCTGCATTCATATCCCTGTGTCTCAGGTTTTCTTTGTCTGACAGTTTTGAAGAGGTGCGAGGCCCAAACCTACCACTTTATTGAATCAGTCGGAGTTAGTATCAAACAAAAAATTTAAGTGTCTGTAGCTGAGAGACAAGGGGAAGGGGGAGGGTATGTGTAAGGAAACGCCATAAGCAAATGCTGCTTGTTGTGGCTTAGAACAGAATTTTCTGTGCCTGTATATCCATTCCCATTCTGCTACGACCTCTGTCAGGAGGATGCAGAATGCAGAGGCAGTTGCTCAGCTGTCAGTGGACAGACAGCTCTGGTATTAACAGAGTGAGGTGCAGCCCAATTACCTTGAACTGGAGGTCAGTTCCATAGAGAATGTTGAGCAAAAGCGTTTTCCTTTTTGGTACATGTTTATATTGCAATATGTAGTTTATTTTCCCCCTCCCCTCCCTTTTTTAAATGGATTCAATGTACAACTATAATATGTTTGAATCATTTTATATTACTTTGGTCCCATCTGCAAAAGTACTTACTTTCATTTCATTCAGTACTTCTGTGGCACATTTTTTGTAAAGTCAAATTTATCAAGCTTTCACACATGCATTGGGGATTGTCAGGATGGGCAATTTCCATAAAACACATTGCTAAACACATTTTATATATTCAGCTTCAGTGTCATAATGAAAAAGTTGGTTAGGCTCTTAACAAGTGACAGAGAAATCTTTAAGTGCTTCATATGTTGCCGTGCTTGATGTCAACAGAAGCAGCTTATCTAAAACCCTGGCTTTTAATATAGCTTTACTTCTCCAGTTCATATGAAATGAATAAATTAGGCAAATAATTCAGTTGGTTCTGCTTGTTGAAATGAGCTCATTTATTTGTGATACTGCAAATCAATCACTGTGGTTTGTATGTATGTTTCCTAATTTTGCCAGAACTGGTATTTGACCTAATTATTACATGACTGCTAAACAATACTGATGTTGATACACCTGTCAGCAAGAGGAGTTCAACTGCATATGAACAGAGGGAGTTAATTTTTTCTTGTTTTACTTCTATCCCAAATTATTTTTCCCATAATTTACGTATAAACTAAAAATTAAGGGTGAGAAATAATTCAAGAGATGTCCATGGTTTTAAAGTCATTATGTAATGAGGGTTATTATAAAACTGAATGTCATAGATTGTAAAATAGAGCTAGCCATAGGTGAAGATAGAATGAGAGACACGTAGGGAGATTAACATCGTCTTTGCCTGTACAATTTTGAAAATGAGACGTGGTAGTGTGATACTACACTTGATAGTGTAGGGGCCACAATGTTTGCCCCCTTTGTCTTCTTTAGAATTCAGCATACTGATTGGTAGATTTTGTTTGTTTAGCAGGGGCCCATGTATAATTATGTATGTTACAGTGTTTTAAAACAATCATTTTATAAAATGATTGATGATAGCAGAAGGTGTTCTAGATAGTGTTTGTTCTGTAGCTGTTTGGGTTCATTAATTCAAAAGGATCAGTTAGACCATGTTTACTGTGACTTCATTTTATAAGATCAGTCAACCATGTGACAAAAAGTGTTCTTTTAATCCTTTTCTTACATGACTGCTTCTGGGTGTTAAAATGCAGATCACTCCCAGCAGTGCCTTTTGTGGAGATAGGTCTGAGTTTTCATGACGTTAGTAGCGATGTAGAGGTCTCCTTCCAAATGTAGCATCCTATTTATGTGCCACAGAGATGATGGACTGGTTGGATCCCCAAAGCTGACAGAAGGCACTAAGGATCTCCTGCATGCATCTACATCCTGCTGCATGGGGACAGCCTTTTCCAGCACATGGTCTGCAATAGCTCAGTTTGATGTGTGTGTGTGATAGATGGCACCAAGGGGAGTCATCAGCTGAGCTAGTGGAGTAGCCAGTGCCAGCCAGGTTGGGTCAGAGGAAAAGTTTGGTGCCCTGGGAAGAGGCAATAGTTGGACCCAGAGGCAGTTCATCAGCTGTGATCTGAAAGGGCAGAGCTGAGGCAGAAGAGGACTTTAATGCCTTGACTGTGTGGTTGCTCAATCTGATTCTCTTTGTACAGAAACTTGGGCATTTGCTGCAGGGCTTAAGAAAGTCTCACTGGGGAACTGTGGTCCACAGTGTTTTGCAGAATAAGCTAAAGGAGAAAAGTAAGGCTATACTGTTGGTGGTAGAGCTTAATAAAGATATATATATAACTTCAGTACAACTATCTAGCAATTCATCAGTTGCGGTTTGCCTGCAAGGCATTTAAGATTGCTGGAACAAAGCATGAAGCTAGCCTTAAAACTGCAGCAGGTGGATGCATTTTGATTTCCTGACATTTTCAGGTGTTTTTTATGGAGGGCCCAGTGAAGTGCCCCATGGCATAGAGGCCTGTAGCTACCCTAGGTAAGAGAAGGGAGAATTGTATTAGTCTTCTGCAAGCTTGATATAAAATGTAATACTATATAAATAAAAGCAAAATACGAAAATGGGTTTATAGTATCACAAATGATTGGTTTTTTTTTTTTCAGGATAAGTGAAGAACTGCCAGAAGTTCCTGTGCTTTATAGAGATGTCTCATCCCTTTTGCTTATCCAGATTTTAACCATGCCTCAACCATTGCACAAAGGTATGTTACAAAAATAGGTATATTTAGATGCTTATGTATATAAGGCTGCATTCATGGTGATTTCCATGGTAAATTATAGCTGGTCAACTGTGTATTCTAAAATAATTTTTCTGGCTTATCTACAGTAGGTGGCATTGAACAGAAGTTTCTGTTGTGGGTTGACAGGTTTATCTGTGTTCCCTGTCTTTTCCCCTTATCAGTCAGCCTATTCAGTAAAGGTACAAGAGTTGAGCAAAAACTACGAAGTACTTTTACCAAAGGAAAAGTGTCCTTTGTTTGACCTTCATCTCTTTGCTTAGAGGGGCAGCTCAATGGTTGAAGTTGAACCAAGTGCCTAAGGGTGAAAGACTGTAATTTAGTTTGAATTTCAGAGTTTAAATTACAGCAGCCTTACATAATAAGAGGTCAGATATACAGATGGTAATTGCTGTAATGCAGCAACTTCAGTAGAGAGAGCATACAGTATAATTTGGAATAATATTAAATAGATACTTAAGAACTAAATTTTTCATTACAAAAAGAAAAACTGGTTTAAACCTAAATTTCTTTTCTGTATGAAAGGAAAAGCTGAACCTGGTCCATCTTGTTAAGAAACAGTATGTGCTCCAGAAGAATGGGTAGGTCAGACCGTCTGGGCTCTGGCTTTATTATTTATAGCAATACCTTTCCGTTAAAACAAGGACAAAAAAAGCCCAAGTATCTTTTTACTACTTTACATGGGCAGTGAACTGGGTATCTGCTTTGGGGTCTGCATGGCAATTCTGGTATCTACTGAATTTTGCTAATTTGTGAATAGGTAAATACAAGGACCGTTCCGTTCTTGATGTGTACACCTAACTTACCAAGTATAGTAGAAACTGTTTTCCTCTTAAGAGATGTTAGTGTTTAGTCCTCACTATTGAGAGTTCAAATTCAGATCAAGTGACCCTGTGTGTATCTGTGAACATTTTGGGTGGTGTTTTTTTCAATTCAAGTTTATAGATTGTCTGTTTGATAAGTTACAAGAATATGAAAATACCAAAAGAATAAAATATTTCTGAATAGGAAGCCTATTGTCAAAATATTTATTTTTTCTTTTTAACTACAGCTTAGCTTAGCTTTTACTGGAAAGACTTTATAAAAGCAATAAATGAAAGTAATGAAACCAGCACCTTCTGAAATACGGGGAGAAACTTGTAGTTCATGTTCAAGCACTGAAAAATTATATTTATGAATATATACCTTACCCTAGGAAAGACAACATTCAATTAATAGTAAGGCATCCTATGGTGAATTCTGTAAAGTACCGCACATCAGCAGAATGTTTTGCCATTGTTCTTGGGTTCGGTGTATGTTGCAGTTGAAAGGGAAGTGGCAAGTGGCAGGCTTCTGAAGCTGTTTGTTCAGACAACTGTTTGAGCTTTAGATCAAGAATAATATTTTCTAAGGTTATTTAAATACAGTTGCCTTTCTGAATTCACTAAAAAAGGTCCAAGTTCCTCAATTTTGCATTTGGTTTGCTTTGTGAATTCTTTCTGCAGTTGTTGCCTGCCAGCATATATATCTAATTTGATACTGAAACTGAAAGATGCATGTTGACAGTAGTACACTTATTCATCTGCACGTTTCTTGCACTAATGTTAAAATTAGAGTTCTAGAAGTGTTTCCTATATAAACCTTACTTTTAAAGGGGTTTATTTCATGCATATAATGAGATGAGAAGCTGTGAAGTAATTTGGTTCAAAAATTTTGCTTTAAGAAGTTTTAAATCAAGGAACATAAAAGCGTTTCTCAGTACTATTCAAAAATAAATACAAAAATGCTGCATTAACCTCTGTTCTGTTTCTAATGGCCTAGTCGTAATAATACTACTTTTAGACTGTCAGAACATTAGATTAGGGTTTTTATGTACAAACACAGAAGTCCTGACTGCATTTTAGTGCAGAACATTGCACAATAGGCTACTCCACAGCATACAGATGTGCTAGCAACCTTCAGAATTATTTAATTGGAATGATGATGTAGCAAAAGCACAGCCTGCAGCAAGGGGGCAGCAGGAAGATACCACACATCCCCGCATGTGCATTGCAGGAAGGCAAATAAAATTGCTCTTTGCAGTAGACAAGAATATAAGAGCTCTCTAGCGTTATGGATACCTACAGCTGTCAGATGATTTGCATTTTACAATTAAGGGATGGCACATATTAATGAAACTATAGTTGATCCATTGGTGTTTTTTGTTATGTCTCCCGTAAGATAATTTTGTGACTGTAAAACACTTGTTTTAAAAGCTGTGGCAATTACTACACAGCATGAGAAGTTTGTGCAGAAGTAAGGACTTAAGCATGATCCAGATGTGGAAGTGTGTGTGTTTTGTCCAATTCTGGATTCTCAAAAACTGAAAGCTGTCATCATTTATGATCACATACATATAAGTAAATACAAGAACGTGAATTTATTTTTAAAAATGGTTGGAATTACATAATCTTTAAGGTCCTTTCCCACCCAAACCACTCTATGATTCTGTATAGGATTTCTGGCAAATTGAACAATTAGTATTAAGGCAGGGATAGGGACAAGGAGTAATTATAGCTAACATAACCCAGGTTTTAAAAAATGGCCTATTTCCATAAGGTGCTAGGGCACTCAGTGTTGAGCCCTGTGTAATCACCACAGCAGAACAGGAGGAGAACTAGAAGACAGAGTAGGCCATAGCAGATTACTGACTGTTGACCAGTGACTAGTTTTGCTGCTGTAAGCACGGTGGTTTTCATTCATGCTTTCACAGTATAAAATTGGTCTCTCTCACTTGTACCTGCTGTTGATGGAGATAGAGCTCAGTACTTGAGTTCAAGTCTAGCTACAATTATAGAGTATAGCTCAGGCTGAAGAGGCAATTTTTACAGTTCTGTGAGTGTGTGTTGTTTAATCTTGTAGATTTCGGTCCCAGAAAATTTACTGAAAGCTTGCCCACTGCTATTCCTCAGGGGGAGGATTGCTAAGAAAATGGAGGTTTCAGCAGAAAAGTGGGGCCTAGTGATCTAATGGGGTCTGGTGAAGTCTCCTTAGGAAATGTGGAGAGGAAAAATCACTGTAATTCTACCTGCTCTAGAATGGGCCAGGTGTGAAGTATAGCAGCATTTGTCGTCATGTTTAACATAAGCTCCATAGGAAAATAATACAGCAAAAAGTGCACTTTTAATTACATAGTTACAAATGATTGTTTAGGTGCTTAAATTGTGCTGCTTGTATGTACTCAGTGATATTAAAAAGTTTGGTAGCCATTTCTGTGTTGCTTTGTAAACATTTGTTATCTGAAAAAGCAATTGTTATTTCACAGATTTAATTATGTTCTCATGTCCTAGCTGGGTTTGTTTTAAAATCCAGTAGTGGGGGTTTGGTATTAGATACAAGAAAGTAGAAGCAAGCAGTTTCATCTCCCTTACCTCCTTTTAATTTTCACCTACAAAGCTTGTTTTAAATCCTTTGGGAAGAAAGAAGAATGTAACCTAATTTTTGTGAGGCACTTATGTAAATAAAACTGTTTTGCTTGACTTCAGAGCCTGAGAGGACTTTTTAAAACCCTCATTCTTTTATAAATTGTTTTAGATACTATATTATAGTTATGTTTGTGCTTAAGGGGTGGTGTACATGATGATAGAAGTCCTTTGATCTGCCTAGATTTTAAAGAAAAAAGCCAACACAGATTATTTGGGATGGGAAATAGAAGCTAAAGTAAAAAGAGAAAAAAGGATTGATATTAAAAAAAGGGAAACAAAATAAAAAGAAAAGGATATGGTATAGTCTCATTTCAGAGAATGATCACATTCACCTTTTTTCCTGTTCCAGTTCTAGGAAGCCTTATTTGGCCTCTACTAGTTTCCCCCTAAAACATTTCAAAGCCATTCTCCTGCAGTCTGTATGTAGTTGATAATAATCCTTTAAATACACAAAAATTGCAAGCATTAAACATCTTTCAAAATAAGGTAAATTCTAAGATGACAGGTTTTAGTCCTTCTCCTGTATTCAAGCAAGGTCCACTACATAGGTACTCACTAAAGAGTGATTTTCAGTATTACATAGCTGGATTCATATCTGGAAGTGAAGGGCTAGGCTTAATGTCCTTGCAGTGATTTTTCAGGAACTTTAATTTTCCAGTATTTGTATGAATGTAACTTAGCCCAGATGGTTTAATCATTGCCAGAAAAGATGGTAGGATATATATTTGCTTACATCTACAACACCCAATTAGTTGTAGCTATCAGTAATCAGTAGCTTCATCTGATGTAACGTTTGGACAAAATAGAATTTGTAATATCACCAGTTCCCTAGGAGGAAATCACTGCTGATCAGGATTAAGGTGAACGTATGGAGCAGTGAAAAATTATTTGCCCTGTACTTGTTCCATTCACTACAGCTGCCAAGTAATTTCTGAAAGCCAAAAAATACATTTATGTTTGTTTGTATGTTTGGGGTTTTGTACTTTCTGTATAGCGCTTGCTTTTTATTTGAGAAGAATCATTTCAATAACTAGAGAGTCTGTAATCAGTGTATTGGCTAAAAATACCAAGTGTTTAAAAATTACTTCCTTTGTTTTACAGAACACTTCACCTGCATTATAAAAGTGCTGTTCACTTTATTGTATACTCAAGCCTTGGCAGCAGTTTCTGTTAAGTGCAGTGTTGAAGACAGGATGGCATGGAAAGAGTCAGGAGCTCTCAAAAAGGTTAGTTAATTTATTAAAACATTTATGAAACCTTGCTTATGTATTTCTGGTAGGAATGTAACAGATTCTTCTGCTTTGCATGTAGTAATTTGCTTCTGCTTCACAAAAATCCAGTATCTTGTTTGTGTGTGTGTATTATTAGGAGGTTTTGATATGTGACGAGACTTAAAAGCTTCACAATGAGTATCTAGTTCCAGAACTCAGCTTCAGGCTTAAGGCTGTATCTCTATAGTTTCGAATTATATTATATATTATATATTATTGAATAGATGCAGCCTTCCTTCCTGCCAAATTGAAGCCTTCCTAGACAAACTGTGGTTTGATCTGATGTGTTCCTTTACAGGGAAAGCAGGCAAACTTGTTAGTGGGGGAAAAAAAACTCTTGTCTCTTTCTTATTTATTCATGCTGTTTGTGGCTAGCCATATAAATTTCTCTCAGTATGTGGTTTAGAGTGCTCATATGGTGAAGAGGCAGAGAAGGAAATTTGTAGATTAGGCAGGTAGATATCTCGTTATCATTTCATTGCCTTTTGGTATTATTTACAAGGAAAGTGAAGGCACTTCTTGCTATTCCACTTCAGCTGACTGAGTGCCAGTTCCCACCAAAAGACACGGTTCCCTGCACTGGCATTCATTTAATCCTTCGGTTAGTTTTCTGCTGCATGGACTGATTCCCCAGAAGGTCAGAAGAATG
Source organism: Forpus xanthops (assembly GCA_032466535.1). NCBI lineage: Eukaryota > Metazoa > Chordata > Aves > Psittaciformes > Psittacidae > Forpus > Forpus xanthops. The sequence goes on from JASSUY010020337.1 coordinate 18,781, forward strand.
CCAATGCCAGACTTAAGGGAACGGATGGAAGTGTTGGAGCCAGGAGGAAGAATACCCTTCAGACAACAGCTGGGCCTTAAATTGTGTTGGCTGTAACATGAAATGCATGCTGAGAAGCATAACCTTCTTTTCACATAGAAGTTAGATTTGTCATTCTGGTCAGTCACGACTTCCAGGTATTAAGGACAAATTGCCTGCTACTGTGCAAGGTTTGTTTTCTGGGCTTGCATTAAGCATTTGAGATCAGTGGGCATTGCTGCATTTTGGTAGCTCTCTCTCTCCATCCTCTTCTTTGAATATATTTTCTTAGAATTTCAGGAACTTTTCTTTGAATTCTTGCTGGTGAGGGGGTGTTCAATTTTTTTCTTTATGTAAGTGTTTCCCAAGTGCTAATTTTACAGTTTGAAATTTGTGGTCTACATGGATTTAAAGTGTTAGCAGCTTTTATTTTTTCATAGTCCATACGATAAACATGGACTGCTTTTTTTGTTGTAGCAGAGGTTGGAGTTTATCTGAACATATATTTACAGTGCTTAATTTTTTGTCTACAGTGACAGGTTTTACTATATGAAAATACAGTTAGGGTGTCTGGTAGGTGGGCTTGCTGCCTTTTAGTTCTAAGAACTCATATAGAAGCATGTGAAAGTATTTGCTTCAGATAAAGAGCTTTGTACTTGAGGCTTGCGGATTACGATAATGTCTCAGATAAAGGATTTATGAAGTAACCATCTGTCTTGATACCAAAGAGTCCATTTTAGTGGAATTGTCACTAGTGTGCTTGTCTTTGGATGAAAAGGCTGAGTGGGAAATAGCACATAAACCCAACAGTATGTTGTTCTGAATGGATGCTGTGGTTCAGTGTAATTCAAATAACACAACAGAGTAACTTCTGTCAGTGATCATCTGCTTCAATTGCAGAGGCTTTGCAGAAGTCCCACATGCAAGTTTGCCTTTCCCCAGTTGTCTTTCCAGCTTCCTGCTCCTCCTCCTGCACAATGTTGCTGCCTTGACCTATGTGTTTGCAAGTGGCCTCTGAGCACAGAGGCCTGGCAGCAGTAATCACACAATTCCCTGTTCCTCTCTCCCAGCCCTTTGGCACCCTTTTTCTTCTTGAGCCTGGCCACAGGCCTCAGATGAATTCTTTTTCTTTGCATGTCATGAGGGAAGAGGGTTTTTAGTTTAGGAATTCAGGTTCTTTCTTTAAAGTTTCTTGAGACATAAATGATTTTAAATGTATGGTTCAGGCTGGCTTTTTCTTATGTGCTTGATAATACTGACATTTTGATCCGAGGATGACTGCATCTTACTTCTCTCTGTGGGTAATGCTGATACTCTATTTCAGTTTGGTATTCCAGACATTAAAACATGAGCTGAAGTCTTAGCTTTGTATTCACACCAAATGATCAAACAACTACAGAAGTTTTATTTCTCAGTAGGGCTGAGGGGTGGATGTTCTACTTTTGATTCCCAACTTCACACTTGCTATCTTTGCAAGAAGATTTATGGTGTCATAAGAAGTACTCTGTAAATGCCTGTGGAGTAAACTTCCAGGAATAATGTAGATAAAAGGTTTGTCCTAATTGCTAATTTCAATATATGTTGCCTTCTGGCTCTTGGGCTATGAGCATAAACAGTGAATCTGCCTTCCCAGTGCTGAAAGGTGAAGGCCCCATCTAAATTCAACTAACTGATGTCAAAATGCACTAAAGAAACCAACTGATGAATTTGGTACATTGTTATGTACTGAAGTGTTTATAGGTCTAATTGCACCTAGCTGCTTTGGAATGGTTTTAAAGTAGCCTAGTAATGTTCCTCTCCATTATTGTTCTTTATGTTCATGATACACTAATAGAGCTCATAATTCACATCCAATCATGTTATTCCCGGGTAGGATTGATTATGACTTGAAATAAAAATGTTTCTGTGACTACTGCTTTCTATTTCTGACAGCTTTCTATAATCTTTGCCTGTAAATGTAAGTGGCACAAAGCTTAGTGGCTATTTATTCTTTCAACTAAATATTTCTTTCCATCTGTAGTAGATGTTGTTCATTCCAAAAATAACTTTCCATTTTATGATAGACTCATTTCAACTTAAAATACATAGGAAGAGTTTTGGAACTCCTTCTGGTTGGTACAGTTTAGAAAATGACTCCTTTTTTTAATTAGTTGTATTAGAATTCAAATTCTGTCAAAACACGATGTATCCATGAAGTGATTCTTCCTAAAAGTATGTATTCTTATACTCACAGAAAAAAACAATGCAAATGCAACATTATAAAAGTGTTTTCATGTAACACTCAGTTTAGAACATATGTAATTTAAGTAGCAGTTCCCATTTCACACTGTGACATGAATGCAGTCCCTTCTGTAGAATTTTTTTTTTTTCTAAAACCAGTATGTATCTTTGTAGGTCAAAATCTGTGTGCTGAACAAAAAGAAATGTACTTCAGTGCTGTTACTTTTACCAGGAACCTTTTCTCCTTTTCATGACCAATGCATTTTGGGTTTCTTTCCTTCTTATTCGTAGAACACGTCCAGTGGAGAAAAATCTTGGGAAGTGTTGCTGGGTCATGTGATCAGTGAGCTGTCTAAGGGGAAGATGTATGAAGAAGGAGACACTGAAGAATTAACAGTGGTATTGGCAAATCTCTTGAGAAGTTATCCAGCATGACCCCTTTCTGTCTCTTATTTAAGTTTTTCAGCTTTGTTGTTAAAATGATTTTTCTCTGATCTTGCTAAATACTGCAGTACAACTCCTCATTTTCCACATCAAAGCACATCCCTTTGGGACAGTTTGCCTGTGCAAATCTTTCTTTTACTAATATCATTTGTGGCCTGTGCTGGGAAATTTATTGACAAATACTTTTTTGTAATTGTGGGGTTTAATCATATGTATGAAAGACTTTTCAGAAACTTGGAAAACTGAATATTTAAGTAAGGAAAAACATTTGTTAAGGGGAAAAAAAAAACCCACAGTTATTTCAGATTATTAGTGAAATGCTGCCCTTTGGAATGTGTTTAATGCAGTAGTTTGTATAGTATGCTAAAAACCATTTGTTTCCTTTTTGGAGTTTCTTACATGGCAGACAACTTATTTGGGGCAGAATTCTTTAATTGCTTCCTTCCTCTGTAGGTAAATCCTGATTCTGTAGAGTGCTATCTGCAGCAGTTCTGCCTGCCTTTCCTCAGGATCACAAGCCTTCTTCAACACCATCTTTTTGGAGGGGATTTACCTAGTTGCCAGGTACAGATTGAGAGGGGCACACCTCAGATGTTTCCATTAAAAGCTAGAGATCAAAACTTAGACTTTTAAGGCATCTTTTCCATAGCATATATTTTCTATCCTAAGATTATTTTTAAAAATCATTTAATAGCATTGCTCTGCAGCATTTTTTGTTTTCTGTAAATTTGTTTTCAAGGCAGTTTCCCTGATTCCTGATATTCTTAAAATTCAGTAAATAGATGCTTATTTATCAGGTTGTAAATGCCTGTCTTACAACATGCCAGCATACTTCTAAAACTTGTCCAGCATTTGCAGAGATGATATAATTTTCACACAGACTGGAATTCAGTCCTGGTAATGTTTGGACTTTATTCTCAGAGATGCTGCATCAGCAGACAATTATGTTTAAGTTCCATGGCTGATTTAAGTACAGTTTGCTGCAGGTCAGCTCCCTCACTTCTTTGCTTCAAAATCATCTCATCTCTAAAACCAGCTGCAAGCCTCTTGGGGGTGATAAACAGGAAGAACATTATTGGGGAGTTTAGAGTTTTCTTTTCTGTTTGTGTTTTTTCGGATTTGTGTGTTTATGTGGGTTTTGGTTGGGGTTTTGCAAGGTTTTAGGGTTTTTTCGCTGACTAGTTTTCCAGTATTTTGAAAATTCAGTTTAAAGTAATCTGGAAAAAAATAGAAGGTTTTCTGTGTCTCTAAACATGATTGTTAGCTCCATTGTACCAGAACGTCTTTACTTTTGTAATTGGAATAAAGACATTTTTAATAAACTATTTGAACATTCAGAGCATATGTATTAATCTAAGTCTCTCTGATTTCATACCCAAAAGGAAGATGAAGAATTCACAGTTCTTGCAGGCTGCCTGGGTCTATTACCATCTTTTCAGTCGGCTCATCAGTTCACCAGTGCCTCTTGTCTTGATTGGCCAGTGCCAGCATTTGACATGATATCACAGTGGTGCTCAGAATTGGCTTCATTTGGAGACAGACATCCAGATCAAGTAAAGGTATATAACAAAATTACTTCTTCCAAAATAGTCCTGATGTGGAAGTAGCTATTTGTTGCTTGATTTACTATGCACATATACTACTGTTCAGGATATGGATCTGAAAACCTGACTTGTAAATGAGAGAGAAATGGTAATCAGAAATATTAGTGGATGTGGGATGGATTGGTTATAAACAGGAATAAGAAAACCTGACTGCTTTTTTAATTGATTATTGAAGACAGAAAATAGAAATACTATTAGTAGATGATACTAAGTGTACCCATGTCTTCTGCACCTGAAGCCTGTAAAAGGCATGTAATTGAAACTTTAACTCTTAAGAAAATAGGTACCAGAAGCTTTTTCTTGCCTGTAACTGATATTTTTTTTTCTTGTTACTGATATTTCTTTGATTTTTCTTGTTACTGCTATTTTTTTTGAGGATCTTCAGTTGCAGTACTGAAAAAGATCAAAAAATAAAGGCATTTTTAATAGCCAACTGATAAAAGATTGTACATCTTCTATGAAAGGTAAAGAAACAGTACAAAGACTTGAATGAGTATGATTGGAATATCAGTTGTGAAATGGAAATGTTTCAACATTACTGCATGGTTTTTATGAAGAAAGTACCTCTCAACAATTTGAGTCCCCTTCTCCTGAGTTTATGGTGTTAGAGGCAAGCCAGATGCATTCTTTACTTTGCAAAATTATCTGCATCTGCTTTCATATGTTTGCAGGCATGAGTTAGGTTATTGTGAATGAAAATTTGAATACTCAATCTCAAATATAGTTGCTGGCAATCTGATAGGCATTTGAAGGAGTCCGCTCTGAAACTGATAGCATTCTTTCCGTGATTGAAAAGGAACCAGCTGCACATTAGGTTCTGAGGTCTCACTGAAAAAATGTCACATATAGAAACATCCTTGGGAAAAGGCTACTGTCCGTTTCACACCCATTGCAAAAGATGAAATGTTACCACAGCTGGGGAGGCTGTTCAGGCAGGTGACTTTTGTCTTACAAATGCAAGAGTGAGAGATTTTTAAACTGCAGGCTTCCTTTCTTAGAAAATACCAGCACATGAGTGAATGTTCAGAACTAATAAATTGTTCTTATATTATTTGTAGGCTTTGCTTATCCAGGAACCTAAGTGGGACTTGCCACGCCTCCTTCAGTTGCCTGAGAATTATAATACCATTTTCCAGTATTATCACAGAAAGACTTGTACTGTTTGTACCAAGGTTCCTAAAGATCCTGCTGTTTGTCTAGTTTGTGGTACTTTTGTATGCCTGAAGGGACTATGCTGCAAACAACAGAGTTACTGTGAATGTGTTCTGGTAAGAGAGAGATAATTCACATTCTGTAATTGATTCTCACTCTCTTGGATAGTTTTTAACTCCATTGCTCAGTTTTGATTGTTTGTTTTTTTTTTTTTTTTTGTTTTTTCAAAATGTGCTTATTTAATCATAGAATAGTTTTGGGCTGGAAGGGACTTCTATATGTCATCTAGTCCAACCCCAGTAATAATGTTTAGTGCTTATTTCTGGTAGATAGACCTACACTGGATTCTAAAGAGTAATTTTGTTCACATTTTTAAGCCCACAGCCTATTCAAGAAATTCTTACAAAGCCATTGTGTGTAATGTTGACACATGGTTTTGATTCATTACCAATGGAATTTTGTCTACATTTTGATTGCTTAATATTTTAATTTTCCTGTTTTGCTTCCTTGCTTTCTGAGTGCACAAGAATATCAATGTGTTGTTTGTTGGGTTTTTTTCTTTTTTCCCTTTTATAGAATACTTTCTGATATACCCGACCATCTACTAGTGATCAACAGACTATAATTAGATAAAGAGAATTTTAAAGCCTTTGACTTTAATTCAGCAGCAAAGTTTCTAGTCAGCATATCCATAAATTCTTTCAGGAACCTGAGTTGGACAGCATCTAGTGCTGTCTTCCTGTCTAAGAAAAAGGTTTGCTTTAATAGCTGTTCTGTTTCCTACCATAGGACAATTAGTAAAAGACTGGAACTAATTGGGCTTTACAAAACTGAGGGGATTTTTTTTTTTTTTTTTTTTTTTTCCCCCAATGAGGCATAAAATTGAAAGAAATTTCAGAGGGATCTTGGATTCTGTTTAAAATTGTTCGTACTCACCTTTCTGTCATGCTGCTCATATGGACAGCATTTTAAATAAAATTAACAGCTGTATTTAAGGTGCCAAGCTTCTTGAAAACAGAAAGTTATAAAAACAGGAATTAAAAATCTATGTAATTGAATTTAATTATAGATTATGGGATTATAGCCTCTAATTGTAATAAAATTATATAGGAAGAGCATGTTTTGAATTGCTAAAATGAATTTGTTAATAATACAGAGCATGCTGTTCATAGAGATGGGTGACAATGAAGTTTAAGCAAAATTATTAAACTAATTTTTTTTACTAGACTTGTAGAGCCATAGACTAGGTCTGTGAGCATGGACAGAGAAAGCAGATGCTTAGTAGTACAGACTGTTGCAAAAGAGGTAATACTAAGTTTTTCTGAATAGTTTTTCCTATTCTTGCCATCTATTGAAAATATTTGGCCATGCCACACAGTTTGTTACTGCAGTAACAAATCCAAAATACCACAGAGAATGTTTTTTCTCATTTTTGTTAGGTAATTTGGTTTTGCTTGATAACAGATATTCTCCCTTTTTGAGCAGGGAACCATTTTGTTGTCTTGGCAGCACAAGACGTGGAATTTTAGTTTGCCTGGAGAATTCTGGGCCAGGCTAACCTTTTTCCAGCTTTCTTATTAAATAATGCATGTATGTTATTTCAAGCAAAACTAATTACTGTTTTGACAGACACTAACAGAATCTTTGCACTCTTACCTTTTTGAACCATATTATTACAGCATTCTCAAAACTGTGGAGCTGGGACAGGAATATTTCTTTTGATCAATGCATCTGTAATCATCATCATACGAGGTCATCGTTTCTGCCTTTGGGGTTCTGTTTATCTAGATGCACATGGTGAAGAAGACAGAGATCTTAGGTAATGTTTTCATTACAAGTGTGTTTCATTGTTGCTCCTCTGTATAGATCAACTTTTATGTTATGGAATAACAGGTCATAACTACCTTCCTTGGGTGGAAAATCCCCATTTATTGCAAGTTGAACTGACTCTTTGTTGTTTCTGCCCAAAGGTGGTGTAATCATGATCATTGACATGATTCCTATTGACAGATACCTATGTTCCCAATGACAGTCAATCTTAATGTTGCATTGGCAAACACTTTTTCTCCCAAAGTTGTCATCTGCTCTTAGTCAAACGATGCAATTGAATTCTAATGTAGGGAAGGAGTGCAGCTTCCAAGGTACACAAGCCTTGAGAGAACAAGAGATGCTTTCAGGTTTCTACTGTCCAGGAGGGAGGAAGGGAATGTCCAGCAGTTGTCCTTTTAAAAGCAAAACCAAAAGCTCCTCACCAGTAAAAATGCAGGCTTCCCCTGGTAAAAAAGTTGTATGAGTATCATGTGTTCATTATATAATGAAGTTTTACACTTACTTGGCCTATTAACTATTTGTATTTCTTTTTTTATTCTTTTCCTTACAGGCGTGGTAAACCTCTCTACATATGCAAGGAAAGATACAAAGTGCTTGAGCAGCAGTGGGTGTCTCATACTTTTGATCATATTAATAAAAGATGGGGGCCACACTATAATGGCTTGTAAATCATCATCGACACGCCAATTCGTTGCCATCACCATGAACAAATGCATCTCGACTGACAATAGCTTTAATTGAATGGGAGTTTAGCTCTTTCCCTCGAGGTGAAGTGGGGTCTGGGCATAAAAGGGAAATGGAACTTTGTCAACATGTCAGCTTTTAGCAGAATTAGCTGCTGTTGCTACTAAATAATGATTTGAAATTAAACCCTCAGAATGGTGTGAGCAATCTGCACTCAATAGTCCATTTTTCTTCTTTTTTTAAAAGCCCATTATTGTTTAGAAGCACAAATTTTGCTTACAGTTGTTCAGAGGCTCCAGGGATAGCTGTCAAGTTTTTATTTTTCTCTGCATGGAGTTGAGTTTTTAGCAATTTCTGCTGCAACCGTGTATATGTCTACTACATCTACTAAATATGTTGGATAAAATTTCTTGGCCTTTTTTGTGTTGGTTTTGAGGTTTTGCTTGATAACGCGTTTGTAATTAGGGTATGTAAAAGAGTTGTGAGACTGCATGGTTACAATTGGTCTGGAAGCTTAATTAAGTATTTCATTTATCATGAGAGGTCTATTGAAATATTTCAGGCATTACTGAAAGCTTATGCATTCTCAGGAATTCCTTTTTTTTTTTTTTCCTCCATAAATAACTGAAATAGCTGTAAATTAGGTATCTATTGCTCTTAATGTAATCAAGAACGCATATTCTTTTCCAGCAAAGAGATTTTTTCCATATAAATTGAATAAACTGTTAGTGATAACACATACAGAAATTGCTGTATATAGAGAATTTGTATGGTGCCCAACATAGCAGATCCCAGTTACAAGCCTAACCACCATAAGCCTGCCTGTCATTTCAAACCCAGATGTATGTTTCAGAATGATTGGATTGGAAATGTGCAGGCTGTTCTGCAAATGAAACATAATTTTGCATCTTTCTTGTCATTTCAAGAGGTTCTATATTGTATTTGTTTAGAATAATCACTGTTCTTTCTGCTTGGTTTTCTAAATGGGAAAAAAAAAATCAAAAGAAATAGCCTAGATGAACAACCAATGCATGTGCAGCCTTGCTGGATGAATGCCAAAACAGTTCATGCTTAGAGGTCTAAAAAATATCATGAGAACAGGCATGACTGGGCTAAACCCCACCGTGTAAGTAGGTAAGAAAGATTATAGTTAAATTCGGGTATGTAATATACTGCTACTAATGTTTTTCACAAGCGTTGGACATTTCTTGGCTATTTCATACAGTACTACCAAGCAGTCCTGGTAGTTTTGACTTTCATAGCTTGCGTGTAAGATAAAATTTATATGTGTAAAATAAACCATCTTATGATAAAACCACATACACAATGAAAACAGTTCCCCAGTGGAAGTCCTTATCTAGTGAAAAGTGTGTAGGGGAAATAAAATGACTGTATAGCAATCAAGGAGAATGGATAGAAGGAAAAGTAAGTAAATACAAAGAGTTTTTCTGGATACTTGCAATTCAAAAAACAGTAAAGGATGCTGGGTTTTATACATGCATATAAATATATATATTTCAAAAGTATTACAGTACTTCCTGCAAGAGTAGAATTATTCTGTTTCACCAACTAAATGGCTATGTCCTTTCCAAGATATTCCTTTTTTGATACTGTATTATAAGTTCTGCCTGTAATATTTTTGCATTGCTCATTATGAATACCAGGCCATTTTGTAAGTGTGGTTAAAGAGCAAAAGGAATCTTTACATCTCCAGCATAACATTATTACAGGGCTCAAGGACTTCAGAAATCTGTAGTTTGAAGCTCCAATGCTATATTTACAAGAGATAATGTACCCAGAATTTGATTACTGTGTTTTATTTAAAATGGAATGTTCTCTGGTTGTGCATATGGATGTGAAGTAAAACTATTAGCCTTAACTTTAACATTTGGGTATTTCATAGTGTTTATTTTAGTCCTGGTGAATTAGTCGCCAGTCAACTTAAAAACAACAACAAAATCACTTGGTGGAAAAATTGTACTTGAATATCCTTGCATGCTGCTAAACAAGAATTTTTATTTCCCCCATCACTTTTTTAATCCTACTTTATTAAGCTAATCTTGAAAAATAACAGGTCCAAGCTAGAGGGGTGTGTACGTGTATTACTCAAATGTTCTGATGTGATATCCTATATGAATGACCATTTAAGTACAGTACATTACTGTAGAATATAAATCTTTATAACACATCAGAAGAGTATAAACTAGGAATACAGTAATCGGCAATTGTAAGATATGTTAATAAAAGTTCTACTGTCAATCTGAGTGTTTGCAAATTTTTTTTCTCTACCACAGTCATCCCAAGTGTGATTGTTACTCAGTTTACTCAGTAGCCAGGCAGTCATTTAAATGTCAGAAGCTTATGCGTGCAAAGTACTTTGCATAGAGAGGAATCTGGTATGTTCTCTTTTTGTTACTTATACACAGTCATGTATTTTGTATTGGTAATTTGGATTATTTTATTTTTCTCAACTAGACCACTTAAGGTTGTGCTTAATTTTATGCTAGCTCTTGCAGTATTGCTGCTCTAAACTGCTGAAATTAAAATGCTTAGTTAAGAGACTGTACTGCTGGGAAAACCATGCTTGATCTTCTCTTCTGTCAGTCTGTTTCTGGAGTTAACTAGTACTTCAAGTTGATGAATGTACATATTTATGTATTAAATTTCTCCCTTTTTTCTGACCTTTGAGAAACATGGTGAAACATTTTGTTTTGACCTTGACTTTTCGATAATAGCATTTTTTCTTAGTGGCAGCCTGAGTTTTTCAGTGACTACTTGCATTGCCTGTGCAGTGGGAATCTTGCATAACTCACAGCATGTCACAGCAAAGCACATTTTTCCTTTAAAAAGAGAATCTTTTTCTACAGTATGCAGTAGATGTTATTCTTTACTTCAGACTCCCATACAATCAGTGTGAGCTGTGAGTATAGCTGCCAGAAGAATCAGTGCGGTTTGTGCTGATCCTGGTATGATTTAGATCAAATTTTCATCCAACCCGGATTCTGCAGAACTGCTTTTTAGTTTTTTTTTTCTCAGAGGTGGGGGAAATGATGTACGTAAATAGGATTGATAGGACAAGGGAGAATGATCTTTTAACTGAAAGAGGGGAGATTTAGATAAGATATAAAGAAGAGGCACTGGCATAGGGTGTGCAGAGAAGCTGTGGCTGCCCCATCCCAGGCAGTGTTCAAGCCAGGTTGGATGGGCCTTTGAGCAGCCTGGTCTACTGGAAGGTTTGTCTGCCTTTGGCAGGGGGGTTGGAATTGGATGAGCTTTAAGGTCCCTTCCAAACCAAACCATTAGATAATGAGGTTTTTACAGTAAGAAAGCCACTGGGATGAGCTGACCCAGTGTATGGAGGTTTACAGCTTTCAAGTGTCAACTGCAGGATACAAGGGTGTGCATGTAATCTTAGGATACTGGCCGTATGTGACAATGTTTGCTGGGTGGATTGCTCACTGCAGTGAGTGAGATCCATATTGCTCCTCTGGAGGCCATGCTGTATGAGTGCCTGCTTTGGGAGGACAATGCCCAAGCACCTGCTCTCATGTTTTCTCAGGTGGGTGCTGTTTGCCTGGAAGTGTTTTTACACTGGGGAACAGCCCAGCTGCTGTGGGTTCAGCCTTGTGATTTGCCCTGCTTCTTGTGCCACTCTGTCACTGTGGTGATGATCGTGCTAGGCTGGAACTGGATGTCCTTAAGTAGGACAAGCATATTCTTAGTAAAGTAAACACTTCATGAATTCTTAGCTGTATAAATGGCCAGGGTGTTTTAATAAATTAAAAAATCAAGTTGATAATTTTTTTTTATTCACTGTGTAATTTTTACTTACTCACTTGTAGTACTGTTCAAGAAATTTAATACCACATGCTTCTAATATTGCGTTTCTTTGAAATACTACTGAGAAAGCAAAATTGAATCTTGTTAAGTTAATCTTACTACCCTGAAACATGATTTTTGCAATGTATGCTTTTGCACAGGAAAATGTGGAACACCCCCACCTCCCCCTGAAATCTTTTGAAAAGCCTGTTAAATTTAGCTCTAAGTCCCAGTTAAAATGCCTCAAAATGAGCTTTCATGAAAGCACCGTTATTTGAAAAGCCATTTTCTGTAATTCTGTCACTTGATGTAGAGCAGGCTACTCTTCTAATTCATGAAAATGGGAGCTAGTTCCATGGAAACCCCTCACATCATTGAATGATCTACCACCCAATAATCAACTTTTATTATTCCTTTTTGCCTTTATCTCTTGTATGTACCACATGGATAGTAAAAATGGTAAAACTTTCCATTTCCACTGAGAAATAAGCTTTTTTTTTTTTTTGCTTTTTTTTTTTTTTTGTGGTGTGGTTTTTTTTTTTTTGATCCCTTCTTATCTCCTGCTCTTATGAAGCAGGAATTTTCTGGGAGAAAACTTCTCCCGTAAAATCAAACTCCCTCAGTCTATTTGTTATGCTGCCATGCTGTCTGTGGTATTTTAGTTACTGGAATTGCCTACATCATCTGTTGTGCAGTACATTTGCCATCATAAGTCTGCTTTGAACTTACATCTTCAGTAATTTAGGCTGAAAACGATTCTGCTGGGCTTACTCCTCATGGTTGGATTTTCATTTTTTTTTATGCTTCACAAAAAAAAAAAACAAAAGCAAGATACCTTTCAGAGATTAAAACTGGGGGGAGGGGAAGAGGGAGTGAGGAGGGAGAGAGGGGAAGTGGAGAAGTATTGTTTCCTTCATTTTAATAATGGCTTTTTTAAATGTTGGGCACATCTACTGTCTCTATGCTTTGGTCTTAAATGTGGTGACCAAATGTGGATGAGGCACATTAAAGTAGTAGTGTACTGAAGCACTTATCAAATCAGAACAACATGTTCTCAGGGATTATGTGTAAGCACTGGCAAATACCTAAAGCAGATAATGAGCCTTTGTCTGGTTTTCAGGTGTCAAATAATATCCTTTGCACCTGGCTCTTGAATCCATTAATACAGTTTGCTGTAAGATGTTGTTTTCCTTCTGTTTCTTTGAAAAGCTGGAGCTGTCTCCTTGTAACTTTTTTCAGGTCTTTGTTGTCTCTCCATACTATATATGCAACTACAAGGTTGCATATATATGTACCTAGTATGCCACAGGAGAACAACCTTAAGACAGCTGGAGATCCCCCTGCAACTGTATAATGGTACTTTGCAAATAAGACTGCATTCTGTTGGAGCACTTAATAAGAAATAGCCAGGGGGTACAGCTTGAAAATAGTTTGTAGAGGCTATGGCTGCTTTCTTGCTCTATGGTGGTAGTCACTGTAGATTTGTTATACATCGGCTTTGAAAACTTTAAATCAACTTTGCATTTTTTTTAAGGTACAGGTATACTGCCTGTGTCCTAGGACAGCTTCCCAGTGCTCTCAAGAAAGTTAACTACAAAGCTGCAGCTTTAATCTGAGAGCGCCTTAACAAAGTACTTTGTGGGAATCACTGGTGTGAAGTTATGCATCATATAAACTATAGACATGCACATTTGTTAAACTAAGATTTTCAGGGCAGCAGAAGGTACTGTTGAGTGTTGTTTCGTTTAGGTGCTCTTGCTGTTTGCTTTATCCTATTGGTTTTGTCTCCCACTTAACTTGTAAGCTCCCTTAAGACAGGGAACACCTCCTGTTTGGTTCAGTAAGTAAATGTAAGTGCTGCTCTAAAATGGTGAGTAACTGGTGCCAGGGGATTTCAGGTAGTAGAATCTGCCATAATCAAAGAAATATAAATGTGTACAGGGGACTTAAGTGAGATTCAGCCCTTTCATGCTTCACTTTCATGCCTTCTGCATATTTTCATGCGCTGCTGCCTCCAACCTCAAATGTCCTTTCCATACAGGTATTTTGGCAGTAGTCAAAATCACCAGGAAATGAAAATGGGTTTGTTTCCCACAGACATCTGTGACTGTGGACACTGAGAGATACCTCCTCAACAGCCCTACTTCATGGGTTGGGTGTTTTTTTTTCTTGTTTTGATTTTGTTCTGTGTTTTCTTATTTTTTTTTTTCTGCCAGAAGTTGCTATCTCAAAAAAACAAACGTATTCCAAGAGTCAAAGATGCCTGTTGCCTTTCATAAGACTAGTGCTGTATTTGTGCAACTGATACTTTCTAGCAGATGACTGATGTCATTCAAACAACCTTCAGATACCTGCTATTCAGAAATGGCTCATACTTCCACTTTATCTCTACTTGGATTTATTTTTCTTAATAGCAAGATAATAGCAAGATTTCATGCAGAAAATTTTCCTTATACAAGGAAAAGAGGTTTGCTTTTTTTTTTTTTTTACTATGTAAATTAGATGGCACTATTTTAGTGACACCTATTTCACAGAGTGGGATTCTTTTGTGTTTAAATTGTGGGCAGAATTAGAGACTATTACTCAGATATATATTTTTACAATTCTTGAATGTCTAAAGAAACACATAAGAAATCTGAAACAATCTCAAGCTGAGGTGCTACAGTAACACTGCTCTTGGTGAGAGTGTATTTCTAAGGATGCTGCAATTCATTTTTTCACTGACTGCTGCAGAGCTGTGTTGCACCTGGTCCTCAGAAACACATGTCAAAAGGCATGTTACATTGGTGAATACCAACAAGGTGGTTCCCCTAGCAACAATAACTAGAAGAAAACTCAGCCTGTTCAAGTGATTCACCCTTGTAAGTGTGTGGCAGCAATGATAGATTTTGAACACTAAGGAAACTCATTAGCTCTAAGAAGAAAAGCAGCAAATAAAGAACAGTAGATTTCTCTTGCTCAGCGTTGCTGTTTACTGGAATCATATACAGTGTAATTACTAGGAATTTGCATAGGATATTCTTAACATGCAATATAACCTCATTTTACATTTTCCTTCTGCAGCTTTTAATTTTCTGTACTATGGAAAAAAATGCTATATGGGAAGGAGAAATATCTTTGAGAAAGGGAAATAATTATTTGGATAAGTTCACCATCCAAACTTTATTAATAATGTCCTGCATGCTTACTCAGGCCTAGCATTTGAGTGACAGAGGCCACTCAGTGGTTCAGATGTTCATCCACTAAGCATAAATTCAGATTCAAACAGAACAATTATATCAAGTCTGCCCAGTGATAATTCTTAATGTAGCCACGAGAGGTTGTAATAGCGCTCTCAGTCATATTATTGCTGCCTCTATGAAGGAAACTGTGCAAAGCAAAACTAAAGATTACTCATGGGAACATTTCATTGTATCTCTCCAGAATGAAGTGTAAGATTATGATGTTTGGGTAATGTTGACTCGTTGTGGAATAGCTATGCATTAGGTACTGCTAACTGCTACATGTCACTTGCTGGAATCTGTGGATCTTTCTCTTGGCAATTGGTATCTGGAATATATGACATGTAGGCTCTTCTCTCTGTAGTTTGTTGTTGGCTTTCAAGTCCTCTGAGTCACCTTTCCTCTGGAGTTTAGAGCTAGGAATGAATTCAATATAATTCTAACTCACTATAGTTCAGTGGTGCTATTTACATTCCAGCGCTATTTCTACGTCAGGCATTACATCTCCCCCATTTTGTTTTCACGTGTCTGCCTGACATCTGCAGTTTGTGCTTATGATTTGTAAATGCTGGACTATGGTTATGTACCTTGCACTTTAGTCTTGTCTAGAATTATTACCTTGTTACTGCTTCTGCACTTTCCGGATGGAAGTGTAATTACTCTTTAATGCGTTGTTGCTACCTAAAGAGTTTGCTGCACTTCTATGTGCCTTACCTGACTACTCTGCAGCTGCTGGTTTCTACTTAATCTCATCTTTGAATACACGCATAAAGCTCCAATATTTTTCTCACTACTTCCACTGATTTCAGAGGCAGTGGAGTCCGCTCATATACACACTGCCAGTATTGCATTTCCTTCATTGCTGAAGATTTTTTTAATGGAGTTTCTTTCTCGTTTTCGGTTCCCTTTGTGTTGGTTTTGCTTTGAATCCATGCTGTAAAACCTCTCAGTTGCTTTGCCCTTGCTGTCCTCTGTATTCACATAATGCAGTAGTTTTGTATTCGTGATTTTTCTTCTACCAGTGCAAAGGAGAACAAAACTAGATATTTCAGCTAGAGCAACCATCTTTGTATGCAAGTGTGCACAGACGCATTAAAGGTAGGAGCTGTCATTTCAGGTGTCTGTCTAATTGAAAGTCTAACTGCATTAAGACCTTGGCTACCAGACCCTTTTGACACAGATTACTATATTTGCCCCTGCTTCTCCTTTCAAGCAGTAAATGGGACAAGGGACAGTCTAAGATGGGATGGGGTTTGGGACAGAATTATTATTTAGATATGACAACTTTAAATTGTTTTTCTTGTCCCAAGACAAAGAAGGCAGTCTGGGCTTTGGCTCAGCAGGCTGAGAACTGGCATTTTGTTTCCTTCAGGGCCCTTGAGCTATACTCCTACAGCCAGAGCCCTGATCTGGGACTTGAGATAAGCTCTGGGACTCTCCCAGGGAGCTATTAGAAATGACTGCACACCTTATCCTTCTTCTTACTTTTTTCTTTTGCTCTCAGAAATACAGCAACCCTACTTTTAGGCACAGATGCATATGAGGAAAGTTGCAGACAGGATAGGGAGTGTTTCCATGTAAACATGTAAATGTGTTCCAAACGTGATTTGGAAGAGGAGGAATGCACAGATGGAGGGAAGGCTTAATGCGAGTTCTCCCTGTTAATGAAGCAGAAGGCTGATGAACTCCTGAGGTAAGAAAGCAACCTGTTAAGAACTGATTGAACCATAGAGTTCTGTGTGTTTTCTTGAAGATGGTGGAAACCCTTGAACATGGTTTATTTAAAAGCTAAGAAAGGAAAACTGAAGCAGCACCCATGTAACCTGGTAGGACAAGACAATATGACATGATATGCATTAACTCAGATATTTACAGTTCAGAGTGCTGTACCCATATCTGCACAGCCAGAAATTAAAACTTCCTCAAGATATTCCCAAAATAACAGTCCTTTCAACAGTACCCTTAATGTCTTCAGCAGCTGTTTTTTCCCTTCCAGTGAAACCAGTTTGGTATTACTACATTAAGTTCTGATTCACCAGTATTTATGATATGTTTAGGTTAATGCAATCATGCATTCTGTTTGTCATCACAAGTCTATTTCCGGACAAACCAAAAAGCACACAGGGATGAACAGGTATTTAAAAAGCATGAAGCCCTCCTGACTTTTAAAGGGATTTACTGTGGTGAATAATGTTTGTGTATATCCATTTAAATAAGAAGATTTTAAGATGATAAATCAGGCTAAGGCAGTGTATCTCAACTTTTTAACTACAGAAAGAGTAGGTTTCATTATAATTATATGCTGCATGATTAAAATACTTCCATTTGTAATTTGTTGGTTACATATTTTGCTACCAATCAGTACTGTATGTCTACTTAAACATGAACAGATGCAAAAAAAACCCAAAACAACCCCAAGTCTACTTAATGGTCAGCAATGGAACACTTTCATAGAATACACTTTGGAAATGCTCATCAGTTAAATTCTGTAGACTATTTACTGCCTGAGAAATACTCCATCACCATTCAATTCTTGAGATCATTTCATAGCATTTCATTAAATAATGGCTTTTCACCTTTTGGCATCTAGCCATGGCCATAAACATGAGGAATTCATCTAATTTTCAAATACAGTCTAAAGAAAGGCTAAGAATAGCTTGCATTAGTGGAACAATTCTATCAATTGTCAATCATCACTGCATGTGTAATTAGAAAATACTGCAACAATTAAGAGTTGTTCTTTTCTATCTGGGATTTGCAAACAACAACAAAAAATAATGGCTGTGCTGTAATAAAGCTTGATTTGGTTTGAAGGATAAGCAATGTTCATGTAAGGCATAGTTGAGGATTGACAACTCGTCCTGTTACTGCAAACAGTAGTAATAAGGTGTGGAGCTGCTTTGAGTGAGTCCAGAGAAGGCCACTAAGATGCTCAGAGGCCTGGAACACCTCTCCTATGAAGACAGGCTGTGAGAGAGTTGGGCTTGTTCAGCCTGGAGAAGGCTCAGGGGAGACCTTCTAGCAGCCTTCTAGTACATAAATGAGTCTATGAGAAATCTAGACAAGGGCATGTAGTGATAGGACAAGTGAGAATTGCTTTCAACTGAAAGAGGGGAGATTTATATAAGGAAGAAATTCTTCCCTGTGAGGGTGGTGAGGCCCTGGTACAGGCTGCCCAGAGAAACTGCTGCTGCCCAACCCCTGGCAGTGTTCCAGGCCAGGCTGGATGGGGCTTGGAGCAATCTTCTTTTAGTGGAAGGTGTCCCTTGCCCATGGCAGGGGGTTGGAACTGGATGAGCTTTAAGGTCCCTTCCAACCCAAACCATTCTGTGATTCCATGATTCTATGATACACAGAATATGGGAGAAATCTGAGAATAGCCAGAGCTTCTAGGTTCTTATTATGAAATAATTCTTGAGAATACTGAGAGAAAATGCACAATAGTTCATGTAGATACTATTTTTGCTCAAATCTATGTGCTCGCTTGAAAAAAGTATTGGTGTATTGAGCATAGGAATAGCCTCCAATTTCTTTGTAAACAAATGAAAGTGTACAATAGAAATACCTACCTGCATTCCTTCTTCTCAGGCAACCATGAACCTGAAAAATGGTTATGCTGTGCTCAAATAAAGTTAATAGGCACAAAGGTCAAGCCTAAAGATAGGGAGACTCCTCCATATTCACCTCCAGAGGGAGAGAAGTGCTATATAAAATAATTTCCCTCATCAAGACCCGTTTCTCAGAGCACAGATGGAGCTGCACTCACAGTTCATGGTTCTGCACAATAAACTGAGACAGAGACAGGCTCAGTGGAAGCTATTTAATACTAACTATGCACATATAGTCATTAATTTTATTTCCTGCTCCTAACGATTTCTTCAGTAGCGCACTAAACGTTACGCATTCACGGTGTTTAATCAGCCTCCTCTGAGAGCCTCCACACACAGCGTGGCGCTTCACAAGCAGCAACGGAACAACGACCACCCTGAGGTAACGGCGCGCGCCGCCACAGCCACGCGGAGCGGCCTGACCCGGCTTAGCACCTCCTCCAGCAGAGCTCGGGGCCCCTCCCGCCGCTTCAGCTCACCGGCAGGGCAGGGCGGTGCTGCCCCGGTTCCGCAGCTGTGTCGTGAGGCTTACTCTATTTGTGCCCTATCGTGGCGAAGCTCCGCTTCCGCTTAGGTCTCCGACCCGCCAGAGCCGCCTCGCCGCCGTGTAGGGTGAGGATCGGGCCTCAACGAAGACGGGCTACAAAATGGTGGTCGCCATTTGCCATGCAGTCCGCTGGCGCTCTGAGGCTGGCAGGGGCTGTGGTCTCAACGAGGCAGTCGGTGCTGGCAGGGTTCGTCACTACCGCTGGAACATGCCTTTTCCCCGAAACCTAGAGAGGTCTCTTCTGAGCTCTGGGTTGAGGAAGGCGAGAGGTTGACAGGCTAAGCAGGCCAGTGCGCTGCGGTGGGGTTCCTGGGCTGCGTGGGGCCCGCTTCTGCAGTGCCACGCCAGAGTGCTACTGAGGCGCTTCTGCAGGTGACCTGTTTCTGGTTTTTTGTTTTTTTTTTCAAACCAGACCTGTAGACAAGCCGTGCTCAAAAGAGAAAGAAAGGAAGAAGAAAAAAAAAAAAAAAACAAAACCAAAAACAAACAAACCCAAACAACAACCTCTGTGAGTAAATTATTAAAGTGGTCGAAGATAACTACAAGGCAAGAAGTATGCATGACACAGGATTTAGGTACATTGTGACAGAGCCATGAATAACTTAAAGTGTAAGTCCCCTAAGTAACAAAACAGATCTGGTGTTAGTATATAGTACTTATTTAAGCAACCTACTATTATTTAGTGAACTATGATACAAATTGCAAATACTATATGATAAATTCCTTAAAGCAAATATGCATCTTCTTTTGTCCCTCCCAGGTACTTATAGGTATGCAACTGCTAAGAAAAGAAAAGGTACCATTATCCATGGAAAATATTGCACACAAAAAAAGAAGAGGCTAGCTTTATTTGCAGTTATTTCTTTGAGGCAGTGCATTCAGTTCTGTGTAAATACAAAATGTTTTTTAATTTTCATATTTAAAAGGGTTCCCCCCCCCTTTATTTTCCCTGTCAAAACCTGCACTCGGGAATTCCAATTTCAGTGTACTGCGGAAACCAAGGTTCAGTGTTTTGTTCTGCAGTATTTTGAAATTACTAAGTGTAAGGCTGTGTTCTTATACAGAAATCTCTGCCAGTATGAAAATGTGTAATAATAGCATCAGTGTATCAGATGCAGTTACTGAGTTTTTTTCTGGCAAAACCAGTGAGCTGTTTACATCTTAACCTACTGGGGGCTGTTAGTGAATCTGTTCTGAAAATATGCAGAATCCCTTTTGAAGACATTTTGTTACCCCAAATTGAAGTCCATCTCAGTTCTTAATGTGTACTTTCGAACTCCAATGCATTTATTTTTCTACCATTATATCCTTTAATCCTTTAGTGTTAATCCAGTTTGGTGTAAATTATTGACATTGTAATTTGGAGTTCACCTAAGTTTTATTCCAAAAATAAAAGCGTGAGTTGAACTAAGCAGAGCTATTTTCTTACTGGGCTAAGATTTTCTTATGGTAGTCTGGCTGGAAGGCAAGGTGGGTATAAATTTCTACAAGCTATTTCAGGCCTGTTTAAAATGGAAGGCTAGTGTAAGTGTAAATTTATTGTTTTGGAAACAGGGAAAGTATGCACTTCTGTGCTTTTAGTTGCTCTGTGGTGTTCCATGGTTAAGAAGACATAAGAATATTGTATGGAGCAGCATGTTTATGCATGTGGGAGAGTGAGTGCCACTGTGTGATTCTTTCCTCAGAATTACATGCTGCCTTGATGTGTGTGCAGAGTAAGTGATTTATCTAGTACCGTCCAAAGTTCTTGGTTAAAAGAAATGCTGTGCCTGTGGTTTTAACTCCTAACTACATGGAAGAGAGATACAGTGAGCAGTGCAGAGGCGGTTTAGTTGCTTTAAGAGCTGCCAGGACTAGCTATGCAGTGTTTCTGCCAAATGTATTCAGAATAAAAAGTTCATTTGGCAAAGACAATCATTCTTGCTGTGCTAATGTCTGGAGAGGCTCACTAACGGGGTTCCTGAGTACAGACTTGTCTGAGGAAGAGAAACATTTTGTGTCACAAAAACAGAAGTTACTGTCTTTACCAGCCTTCTGTCACTGAAGAAGTGGAGGAGAATGGAATAATCGATGAAGTGCTGATACACTGCACAGAGCTGTGAGAATAATCAACATTCTTGTTTAGGAAGGGGTTTTCAAGTACTGAAAATTATGGTGACTTTTTTTTTCTTCTAGCCATAGTTTTGAGATGTAATCTGAATCATCTGAACATACTTAGTATGATATCTTGTGTATCTGTAGCTTCACTTTCATTAGTTCTTACAAACTTTCCTTTTCTAGATGTGAGTTCTAGTAATCTACCCAAAAGAAACAGAAGAGGAGAAAGATGAGAGGAGAGCCTATGGATCAGCAACAGAAAATAAGGAGGAGAAGAAAAGCCTTGTACAAACCCTAAGCATCACCTGGTCAGGTGAGCATGAAATTTTTTACCTGTTATTCTGCCTGCTGAGCTTCAGTAACTTAGAGCCAGAAAACAGAAAGGCACCTTTGGCTTGGTTGTTTCAGGGGAGTTGGGAATGTACCTGCAGGAACAGTCAGCACTCACTGAATAGGAGTTTTTTCTGTTGTTGTTGTTATTGTTTGATTTTCATGCAATTGAGCAGAGCTGTACTGCAGCAGAATTAGCAAGCTGCAATTTGTCCGCCAATCAGGACGTAAGTTCAGAGTAGGCATTTTTAGTAAACACTCCTGTGCTACAAACTAAAACATGCAGCTATATCCTCATAGTGCTAATGGGACAGAACAAATATGCAGAGTTGTTTGCTGTGATAATCACTGTGCGATTTGATAAGGCCATGTAGCTCCTAAAATGGGGAGGGGGAGGTAAGAAGAAGGTGAGGGAGCTGCAGCATGGGGAATCTAAAGGACAGAAGAGTGCACAGTAAAGGTCAGCCAAGGCATGAGAGTGTGCAGCTGAAGAAAACACCTGTTCTGCTGTTTGTGGAAAGTGCAGGGACTGCTCTGCAGGTAGAAATGTGGAAGAAACAATGATCTAATGCATGAAATCAGTCTTCTGCTAGTTCCCTTGTAACTTGTCTTGCCTTTCATGCATCACGTCTTTGCACAGCTCTTGCTTTGGGAGTTGAACAGGTGACATAAATAGCGAGGAAAGTGTGGTTTGTCTTGGGTGATGAGATGTGACTGATTTGTTTGGTACCTCAACAAAAGGAAACCCTACAATGCAACATTAACAAAGTAAGGCCTTGGGATTGATGTGGTACACCAGAAACCTGAAAAATAATTTGAGAAACTGGCATTGTTTAATTGTGCAAAATTTCTGCAAGGAATTTCCCCCTCTCTGCAGAAGAGAAGTTCTCTAAATAATGCATTGTGTAGAACTGTAGATACTTTCTTTGTGTCAAAGCTGGAAAGCTGAATGGCTGTGGCTAGAATGCCACTACTCTGAGATAAGTGTCTAACAGTGTAAGGCTGAGCTTTCCCATCTGAATGCTGCACAGAAGGCAAGAAGCTTGTGCTGAACACAGCTGAAAACTGACCTGTGATAATGGCATATGACAAGGGGGGAGGATGTGTACAATTTTTAATTCTTTGTTGTTGCTTTGTGTCGTGGTTTGAGGCGTAAATCAATCTGCCTGCCCACTCACTCCTCCCAACCTTCTTTCCCCCCCCACTTTACGAG
>JASSUY010020338.1:0-62567 GCA_032466535.1 Forpus xanthops
TGGAGAGACATCAATTTGATAGGTGGACCACTCAGTGGATAAAGAACTGGCTGGATGGCCGCACGCAAAGAGTTGTGTTCAATGGCTCAATGTCCAGCTGGAGACCAGTAAGGAGTGGTGTCCCTCAGGGATCGGTGTTGGGCTGGTCTTGTTCAACATTTTTGTCAGTGATATGGACAGTGGGATTGAGTGTGCCCTCAGCAAGCTTGCCAATGACACCAAGATCTGTGGCTCGGTTGATATATTGGAGGGAAGGAATGCCATCCAGAGGGACCTTGACATGCTTGTGAGGTGGGCTGATGCCGACTTCATGAAGTTTAACCATGCCAAGTGCAAGGTCCTACAGCTGGGTCGGAGCAATTCCAGGCACAGCTCCAGGTTGGGCAGAGAAGAGATTCAGAGCAGCCCTGCAGTGAAGGACATGGGGGTACTAGTGGATGCTAGTACTGGTACTAGTGTGCGCTCACAGCCCAGAAAGCCAACGGTATCCTGGGCTGCATCAAAAGGAGCATGACCAGCAGATGAAGGGAGGTGATCCTGCCCCTCTACTCTGCTCTTGTGAGATCTCACTTGGAATATTATGTGCAGTTCTGGTATCTTCAACATAAAAAGGACATGGAACTGTTGGAACAAGTCCAGAGGAGGGCCATAAGGATGATCAGGGGACTGAAGCACCTCCCGTATGAAGATAGGCTGAGAGAGTTGGGGCTGTTCAGCCTGGAGAAGAAAAGTCTGCGTGGACACCTTCTAGCAACCTTCCAGTATCTGAAGGGAGCCTGTAGGGATGCTAGGGAGGGACTCTTCATGAGGGACTGTAGTGATAGAGCAAGGGGTAATGGTTCAAACTTTAACAGAGGAAGTTTGGATTAGATATAAGGAGGAAGTTCTTTACTGTTAGGTTGGTGAGGCACTGGAATGGGTTGCCCAGAGTAGTTGTGAATGCTGGCAGTGTTCAAGGCTGGGTTGGACATAGCCTTGGGTGGCATGGTTTAGCGTGAGGTGTCCCTACCCATGGCAGGGGGGCTGGAACTGGATGATCTTAAGGTCCTTTTCAGCCGAAACTATGATTCTGAGTACTAGTTTCTTAGCACTTAATATTTAGTAGACTTTCTTGTTTACTCAGTTGCATTATTTGATGCTCCTGTAAGCTTGATTGAATTAAAGAAATGCCTTTGTTATCACATGTGAGCTTAGTGACTTTTCCAGGAATGGTTTTAAATGCTCTTATATAAAATGTGCTGTGTTTCTTGGTTTTCCTTTTGTGTTTGTTGTTTTTTTGGTTTTTTTTTGTTTTTTTTTTTTTTTGTGGTGTTTTTTTGTGTTGTGGTTTTTTTTTTCTTTTTCCCTGCTTGGACTGAAATAAATCCACCTGGTTTGGGCAGCTTTTTACTTCCCAAATGGGAAGTATCCTTTGGTTGATGAAGTGCTTCTGGGAAAATTTCTGTTTCGAAAGCAGATGATGATTCTTCCTTAAACATCGCTACTATGATGTTATGAAACAACAGGGCACCATCTTGCTTGGACATGGAAGCATCTTCGTTTTCAGCTGTTTGTAGCTGTTGTGTGGGCTTTGGGGTGTCTGTGGACATGGGGCTGTTATTGCGAGCTATCACGTTTTTTCAGAATGCTCAATTTAGCGGATGGAAGCTGCTTGCATTTGTGCTGTGCTGAGTATTTCCCTGCCCCAAGGCATCCAGAGACAGTGGATCCTGTCACTGCTGAAAGAATGACAATGGATTTAATCCAAGAGCATGGAGTTGCTTGCCCACTTTTAAACAACTTATGATCTTAGTTTGCCACTACAAATAAACTGCGTTTTATTCTTCCAGATATTCTTGCCCATTGAATCAGATTTTAATTTTATATTTGCAATTGTATAGGTTATTTTCTTTTTTTGTCTTGACTTTTGTGGCAATATTGAGAACCCTAAACATTGTTCTTTTCCACCTTCCTCTGCTGTTTGTGTTTGCAGCAATGAATGCTGAAGTAAAGACTGAGGTCTGTATATTTGAAAGTCTTCACTGTTTCTAGGTAGGGAAATTTGTCTTTTCTATTACTCTTGGCACACAGACAATTTCTTCATGCGGTCTAGGTGGGCTGTGGGTAGCGCACCAAGTTCCTGTCGCAGCTCTGTTGCGAAGAGTGACAATGGCTCATAAAGCTGAACAAGACCTTTGCTTTCTTTTTTCTCTGTTTTTTCTTCACTTAAGGGGTAGAGCTATTTAGCAGGGCAGACAGAGAGACTTAAAATGTATCAAATGGTATACACAAAGTAAATATCACTGGAGTAACTGTCTAAAACTGTTTCCATTACAGTAATAGAGGAGATCAGAGCTTGTGTCCTACTGATTAGCTTTATTTTTTTCTACTTCTGTGTTAGTATGCCTAACTTACCTAATTTTAAATTAATACAACTGGATGCCTGTGGCGTTATTGTTCCTTTTATGTCCTATGTGTAACAGGCAAAAAAGATTTTAACAGGCCAAAACAGGGTAAATTGAAAATAAAACAAATTTCTTCACAGTGAGGATGGTGAGGCACTGGAATGGGTTGCCCCAAGAATTTGTGAGTGCCCCATCCTTGAAGCGTTTGTTTCCAGGTTGGATGAGCTTAGAACTGGTCTAGTGGAAGGTGTCCTTCCTGCCATGGTAGGGGGATTTGGAAGTGGATTTTCTTTAAGGCCCTTTCCAATCCAAACTGTTCTGTGATTTTCAGGCTAAATTTTCTTCCCTTTGCTTACCAAAGTGTCTATTCATCTACCCTGATAACATCTTTTATTAAGAGAATAAAATATCTGTGCCTACAAAAAGTTTTAGGAAACCATCTAGAGGATTTTTAACCCTGGTTGGAAAATGAACTAGTATGTCTCTGCTTTAAAAATAGCCAGTATGGTTCTTAAACATAAATTGCTGCTGGCATTTTTCATTCTGAAAATGTCAGATGTAGGTATATACCAAACCATGGCCTATTAAGATACGAATGTTTCATTTTTTTTTTAAGCTGGGAGTATTAAAAAATAAAATTAAGAAAATTATTTTCATAATACTCTTGAATGTGCCTTAATGTTCCTTATCTTTCTGTTTCAACAGACTTTAATATACCTTTTACAGTAGACATATGCCTGACCAAAGAGAATAATTCAAGTTCCATGAAATCTACTCAGGGAAAGCTAGGCTTGGCTGGAGGTACTCGTTCGTCTCTTCAGCCTTCTGTAAAACTGAATCTTCGGTCTCGAAAAAGTGGACGCCTGCGCAAAACCACCCATCGTTACTCTGTGCGGGATGCAAGGAGATCTCAGCTGTCCACTTCAGATTCAGAAGGCAATTCTGATGACAAGACTACCGTAATCAGGAAGCACAGACGGTCCCAATTGCTGCAGCCTTTTTTAACACATCCAGTTAGGGACAGCTACCTTATAGGTAGAAGTGGTGGCCTATCTGCAGAAGCAGTACCAAATTCTCATCCTGATGCCCCTAATCTAGAAAATTCCAGGGAAATTATTCCATCACATGAGCTAAACCAAGAGACTTTGAGTGAGCCAGCTGCAGAAATTGCTGAGAGCAACACGGGTAACTCTCCTTTTGACTTATGCCATGTCTTACTGTCTCTCCTAGAGAAAGTGTGCAAATTTGATATTGCTTTGAATCACAGTTCTGCTCTTTTGGCTAGTGTGGTGCCCACATTGACTGAGTTCTTATCAGGATTTGGAGACTGTTGCAATCTAAGTGGTAACACAGAAAATGAGGTAGTTTCTGATGGGTGGACAGAAGAACCTGTGGCTCTGATCCAAAGGATGCTTTTTCGAACAGTGCTGCATCTGATGTCTTTAGACATTAGCAATACAGAAACCATGCCTGACAACTTACGAAGAAATTTAACAGACTTACTTAAAGCAGCATTAAAAATCAGAATTTCCTTGGAAAAGCAACCTGCTCCTTTTGTTCCTGGGTGTAAGAAAACACTACACCAGCCAGTTAAGGGTGACTATGTGTTTTCTAGATACCATCACAGAGCATTGCTTCTACCTGAGGTTATAGAAGGGGTCTTGCAGATTTTGATATTCTGCTTACAAAGTGCAGCCTCCAATCCGTTCTACTTTAGTCAAGCTATAGATCTGGTTCACGAGTTCATACAGCATCAGGGATTTAAGCTGTTTGAAGTAACAGTCCTTCAGATGGAATGGCTGTGTATGAAGAATGAAGGAATAACTGAGGAAGCCTCAGAGCATTTGAAAGCTCTAATAAACAGCATCATGAAAATAATCAGCACTGTTAAGAAAGTGAAATCGGAGCAGCTCCATCAGTCAATGTGTACAAGAAAGCGGCACAGACGCTGTGAGTATTCTCACTTCATGCATCACCACAGAGATCTCTCTGGACTCTCTGCATCCACTTTTAAAACCCAAGCATCCAAAACCCCCTTTGAAACTGCTGATGGTGAAGTTCAGTATCCTGACAGATGCTGTTGCATTGCTGTTTGTGCACATCAGTGTTTGCACTTGTTGCAACAAGTTTCTTTGAGCAGTACCAGTGTGCAGATTCTCTTGGGTGTACATAATGTAGGAATATGTTGTTGTATGGATCCGAAGTCTGTGATTGTCCCATTGCTTCATGCTTCCAAGTTACCAATACTGAAAAACTTTCAGCAGCACATATTGAATATCCTTAACAAGTTCATATTGGATCAGTTGGGTGGAGCAGAAGTTCCACCCAAAATTATACAGGCATCATGCAATATATGTACTGTGGACTGTGATCAACTTGCTCAGTTGGAAGATGCCTTGCAAAGCAACTGTAGTGATCCTGGTCCAGCATCTAGTTCCTCTTGCAGAGTTCAGGGAATTCTGCCTAGCATTGGATCTGAAGACGTGTTGCTGAGATGGCATGCACTGGAGGCTTATCAGGACATTGTTTTTGAAGAAGACAAACTACGTGGCATACAGATTGCAAGCCATATTTGCCACTTAATTCAAAAGGGAAATGCTGTGGTCCAATGGAAACTATATAACTGTATTTATAATCCTGTGCTTCAGAGAGGAGTTGAATTAGCTTGCTATGCTCAACGACTTGGACCAACTACAGTTGATAAACACACATGCAGTTACCGTAGCCAGTGTTTGCCTACTGAAGTACTTCAGATTTATTTGCAGATGCTCCCTGTGTTACTTAAATCCAGGTTGGTTGACCTTCTAATTATTTACAGAACTTTGTATATTTGTTACTGATCTGAATATGAGTTTTATCTGGACAGTAGGCCACACTTGGATATTGCATCGGTGATGGCAACAAGGTAAATGTTTGAAGATGTGAGATGTATTCCTAGATTCATAAATCACAGAAAGTGAGGGCTCTATACTCATGCATAATGACCTTTTAACAAGCCAAAGTATGTAGAAACAAATAAAAAACTTTGTCCAATGTGACATGCTCTTTGCCTTTTTATTCCTCATGCTCAAGTGAGTCAGGAATGTTGAACATATTGACATGTCACTTTTCTGTGGGAATGACGGCTACTTAGGTTTTTATTTGTTTCCTTTATTCCTTGTAGAATGGTCTTCATGGAAACCAACTTTCAAAAACAAGGCTCTAAGAGGGTTACTTGTCTTGAAATAACTGTTTCCCAACTTAAAAAATCCTGTTCATTTAAATATGGAAAAACAAACCCAAAACAAATCAAAAACAAACCCCCCAAAAAACCAACAAAGCATCAAAAAAAAAAAACCGCACAAAAAAAACCACCCAAACCACAAACTCAAACCAAAAAAAAACCACCCCCGAAGCATTCTTCCAAAGCATGAAATGGAAACTTTCCTGTTTACTGTTGAATTGGTGTAGTTGTTTAGTACAGTAGCTGGAATTTTATTGAGAATACGAATGAGTCCTGTTGTGCAGAAAAGATTGACGTATTCTATTGGAGTTCTAGTAAAGTCAAGTGAATTTAATAGGGTTACCTGAGCAATTACAAAGAGTAGACTAGTATCCTAGTTTGTGTAAAGGATTATCTAATATATTTTATACTTTTATCCTAACATAAAATGTATCAGCTGTTATTTTTTTTTCTTTAAATTCATGTTGTGCAAAGAGGTAAGAGAAGTAAAGTTTAGATTTTAAAAAGTTTAATATATGCTATTTATTTCCTACTGGCTTAAAGAAGGGGATATAAAAGTAAATGATTCATTTGATTCTACAGTGTGTAACCTGGTTATAGTAAAAGCTGACCCTGTGGGAAGGAGATGGGAGGGAATGGGAGGTGGATGTCTAGGTGCAAACATAATACAGTAAGAGGCTTGTAGATCCTTACCCCAAATTCTGAATTAACTCAATGTAATAGGAAGAAAATATACCTGGAAACAAATACACTGGAAGGTTTTTTTTAACATTGAACGTACGTTGTAAGAACTGCACAAAGTTGTGCTTGAAGGGTATTCCTAAATTCTATCTGAAATACAAAATCCATGCAGCTAATAGACATAGCTAATAAAATGTCTTAAGTTTTCAAGATATTTGAGAAGGAATCTCTACTTCATGGTGGAGCCATAGAACTGAAATAGATTTTCTAGCTCCAATTGCTAATAAAAAGGTAGGCAAAGTACCACTATAGATCATATGCCATAATTAAAGTTAGTTAAACATCTTTTAATGTTCTGAATATCCTATGTCTTTTGTGCTCTGTATTTCAGAGGCTTATTTCCTTCTTCATATCTTACCAAAAAATTGAATTTTCTCCTACCAGATGGATGATGCTTGCTTGGGATCCTAGAGTGCTGCAAACAAGTTTCTTTTTAATGTACATTCATAAGCTATAAATTACTGTAAACATGATCAGTCCTTAGTGTTACCTAAGTATGTAGAACAGAGGATTATTTTTGGTTGTGTCATCTGAACTACATGAATTTGTGGCTGATTTATAAGGTAATTCTTGTGCTTTCTCTTGCAGGGTTATTAGAGACTTGTTTCTGAGTTGTAATGGAGTGAATCAAATGATTGAGCTAAATTACTTAGATGCTTTGAGAAGCCATTCTTTGAAAGTTTTGGAGACTTTGATACTCTGCCTTGGTGATCAGCAGAAAGACCAAGCAGTGGCTGAGCTGGAAGGTCTGAACAGTGAACAAGAATCTACATCTGTCTTGCCTGCTTCTCTTTGTAGCCAGCACCCTGTTTCCGAAGTTCCTCAAAGCCTGAGCAAGTTTTATGCTGGTTTGAAAGAGGCTTACCCAAAAAAGAAAAAGTTTGTGAGCCATGACATTCATGTCAACACAATAAATCTCTTCCTCTGTGTTGCTTTTTTATGTGTAAGTAAAGAAGCAGATAGTGATCTGGATTCAGCTAATGACTCGGAAGATACATCAGGATATGATAGTACAACTAGTGAGCCGTTAGGCCAAAAATTACCATATCTGTCACTGGAAAGCCTTACTTTGCCTTCTCTGGATCATATTCACAGGGCTGCAGATATTTGGTCCATGTGTCGTTGCATCTATTTGTGTAGTTCAGGTTTCCAGAGACAATTCCATAGACTTGGAGGCTTTGAAGCATGCCATAGATTACTAATTCTTATAATTCAGGAACTTGCAAAAAATAAGGAAAAGGAGCAAGAAAAGAGGGAGAGAGTATTGAGTGAAAGCAGCAGAAGTTCACATGGGAGTCCTTGTGGTGAGCTTCTCAGCAAGGATGACTCTCAGCTGGCTAAAAGCAGAGAGGTGACACAATTGGAGCTTGATAGTTCTGACAGTCTTGGTGGTGCAGAGCAGCTGGTGCCTGAATGTATCTCATATGATGGTATTTTAAGTAGGGGACACGCTTCAGTTACTTCAGTTGCCAATCTTGAAGCGATAAAGACTTCTGTAAAAGAAGAGGCTGAGTGGGCACTTCAAGGTATCAGACTTTTAGAAGCTCTGCTGACAATCTGCCTACACAGTGCAAGTGCCATGCAGCAGAAGATGGAAGTGGAGTTTTTTCACCAGGTACTGTGAAACTTGCCTTAGCTTACTTTACTCATGTGTTACGTACAATAATATTTTATCAGTGACTTAGTCAAAGTTGCTCGAGAGATTAGAAAAAGCTTATGCTCTTGTTATGGTACCAATTTTTTTTGGTGTATTACTGAAAGCATGCAGTTAAATGATGTGCTTAGTAGTTAGGGGTCATGGTCAGCAGGCATGAAAGGTGGGAGTGGGTTGACAAACAAACTGGCCTTTGTGATTTCTGAGGCAGCATCTTCTCAGAAATCTTCTGGCACTTTTTGTATGTGGTGAGATGCTGGTAAGGATCCTTTACACCTTTGGTTGTTCTTCAGTGTGATATTTATCCTCCGTTCTTTTGGATTGGATCCCTGGTCATGCCAATTCCCTGCTTCTTGGGGATGCGAGAGAGCATTCTGGAGCAGTAGATTGATCCAAGCTGGATGTGTTTTTCACTTTGCTTGCGTTTTCTGCCTGAAGTGGTCCTGACTTGAGGAAGGGATGGCCTCCTCTGGCCATAAAGGCAGTAGTGGATGTCAACAATTCTGACTTTCCAGCTGTCTGTATCTGAATGCTTTTTTTCTGGTCAGCTACAGTCTGCTTTTTCTGTTTTCCCTTGTGTAGTCCATTTGTCCAATCTCACATTCTCTGATGCTGTCTGGGCTGATGGGCTTTAAACAGTGGGACAGACCTGGAGTGGAGAACGTGTGACACAGGGACAAAGAAAGCTGTGTAGGCAAGAAATGAGCACTATACGCAATGACTCACATGTCATGTTTTTGGTGATAGCTCTGAGCAAAATATGGTGCTTGAGAAAGAAAGTACAGGGACTGAAAGGACACCTGAAAAAACTAAAGCCTTACAGGTGAACTAATTCAGTGTACCACAAAGTTGTTAATTCACAGTAGACACCTTCACTGGAACTTAGTGTTTTCATTGCTGTCTTGAATTCTACTTGGCAGTTCTACAAAATTCTACAAAAGCAGCAGGTATTAAGTGCAGAAGAGAGCTGGAAACTGGAGTTCTGTCTGGGCCACTTGTTATTTTTGTGGACTTGGACATGTCACCATCTGTCTTGCTAACCGCTGGTAATGTTGTGGTGTGGTTTTAAATGCATTGTGTACTTTAAACAGATGTTTGTTTTTGAAATAGCACTTTCCCTTGCAATGTTTGGGAAACAGCATGTTGGCAGACTTTTCTCAGCGTGCAGATAGCTTAACCAGCTAAATCTCTGTCCTGACAAACAGGATGAATCATCCTTATTGCAAGAGACTAGATGAAGTCTAATGGCTTTAGCTGAGAACTCAGATTAATGTAGGTGGATAAGGAAGCTTTTAAATGAAAGTACTAGACCATTTCTGTAGCCAAACCAAGATAACATGAATCAAAATGTTTCTCTCCCCTTAAATGCAGAACACCTGTGTGGATGATATCTTACTTCAAATAAGAGAGCAACTCGCTCTATCAAAAGTGATAGAAACTGACTTGGCAAAGCCTCTGTTTGATTCACTTCTTCGTGTTGCGTTGGGTGCTTTTACTGCTAATCTGGATCATTCTGAAGAAAAAGCTGAAAAGGTATGAAACACTGAGTAATGGCATTGTAAGCAGTGCAAGGTTCGCTCAGTCAGGTTTATGTTTGGGTCTGTTTTTAAAATCAAGAGGACATGTTTAAGTGCAGTTACTGTGGAAGCAGAAGATTAATTCTCTGAATCTCTATATAAGCATGTAAGTCGAATGCTGGTTATTGGTATGGTCCCCACATTTATTGCACAGAAATAAGTCGTGCCCCAAAACCGAGCAAGTTGTGTTACACTTTATGGGCATACCTGCAACCTCATGTTCTCTTCACTCTTTCATCCAATGACAGAGTGGCAAACTTTCAAAGGGGAGAGCTTCAGGCAGATTTTTGACTTACCTTAGTGCTGCAAACCTATTTTCACCTTAGAGTGAATGCCAAGATGCATGTTTGTGATAGTAGTGATTTTGGAAACAATTATTCTTAATCCATTGGCCATCTGCTTACCAAAGCTTTGGATGGATATTTAGGAAGAAAAATCCATATCTGCAAAATCCATTTTTTTTTTAACATAAGAATGAAGAATTCTTAAAAAGCATCTCAAGTTCCTTGAAAATATATGATTGATTTGTTTCTTTAGCCAGTGGGCTTGGAGAAAATAATCATCTAGAAGGCTGTAAATTACTTGGGTTTCTGACAGAAGATGGTAAATCTGCTTGATGTGTTATACAGAGCCATTACATTAAAAAGGAGTCCGTGTCACAACCCGGAGATATTTCTGAAGAAACTGAAGAATCGCAGTGCTGTAGTCTTAAACTTTTTGCTGAAGAGGAAGGATATGAAGCAGATAGTGAAAGTAACCCTGATGATAGTGAAACCAGGAATGAAGGTAAACAGCAACTTTCTGAATAGACAAAGTAGTCTTTGTGATGTAGCAAAGCTTTCTTGTCTTTTGAGATGCAGAGAATCAGGATGGATGTCAGAGACCTTTTACAGAAATAGTTTATTTTACTTCTAGTAAGATGCAATTGCACATGAAGAGATTGTGAATATTCTCTGAGAACCGTTCTGTCTTGGTTCTCTTGGTGTGCGCAACTCTTACTCTAAAGTCATGTTGTTCAAATATGCTTTTGTGGTCTGGAAGCAGTTTTCTAGTTTTCTCTGGAGATGCTTATTATTAGTTTGTCTCCAAATCAATTCTTAGATTTTTGTTTAATATTATAACAAGCTAGTAAACAATAGATTAATGATGTTGTAGAAAACTGGGTTGGAAAGGATCTCAAGGGTCATCTGGTCTAACATTTCTTGGCAAAAACATGGTCTAGACAGGGTGACCCAACACCCTGTCCTGCTAAATCTTGAATGGCTTAGCTGACTGGCTGATCCAGTGGCTGATTGTTTGCATTGTGAAAAATTTACCCTGGTGTCCAGTTGGAATTTCTCCCAAAGTAACTTGTGCCCATTGCCCCTTGTCTCTTCTGTGTGACCCCTTGTAAAAAGGAAGTCTCAGCCTTCTTTGTAGCCACTCTTTAAATACTGGATCATGGTGCTAAGGGCTTCTCTGAGCTTTCTTTCCTCAAGGCTGAACGAAACCATCTCTCTCAGCCCTTACCTGGACCTTATACAGCCTCTTTACATCCCCTTTATGTAGCAGGAAGTAAAACTCAACACAGTATTCCTGGTGTGGCCAGTCAAGTGCAGAGTAGAGTACATAGAATAATGACTTCCTTATTTCTGCTAGTGATGCCCTTGCTGAGGTAACCCAGTACCCTGCTGGCTTTCTTTGCTCCAGCTGCACACTGTTCACTCATACTGAGCTTGTTGTACACCAGGACAACAGCACTGGTCCCACTATCGATCCCTGAGGGACCCCACTAGTGACACATCTCCAGTTGGAAAAGGAGCCATTCACCACCGCCCTCTGTGTGCGGCTATTTCCTGACCCAGCACAAGGCCACTTGTCTAGACCATCATGCATAAGTTTCTCTAGGAGGAGGCTGTAGGAAACTGTGTCAAAAGCCTCTGAGAAATCCCAGGTACAGGGCTTGCCCCACATCAGCTGAGCAGGTTTGTCAAGCACAATTTGCCCCTGCTGAATCTCTGCCAGCCTTTCCAGTCACGTGTTTCATTTGGCTTGTGATAGCCCCCTTGTGATGGAATATCTCTTTATATTCATGCAACAACTGATGTGCGCATCACTATGTATTCTGTTTGTAATTAATTTTGAACATAAATTTGCTTTAATTTTCTCCTTTCGGCTGAACACCTGGGTGCTTCTGTTATTGTATGAGGTCAGCATGGGCAGTAACAGCCTTTAATAGAACTGCATTCAAGTGTTGCTGTTTATCGATGTGACTAGGCTCTGCCAACAGATACACAGAATTTTAAAAGCATTTCTGAATAAAAATTTAACCTGAAATATTTCCATTTGCCTGAAACCTGTGTCTGTACCAAGTAATTAACATATTTTGAAGTCTCGCCAAGATTTACAGCTTAACTGTTGGGTGTTTTTGACTGTCAAGCAGGTATACTGTCATGTGCTGTCGTAAGCATTTTCTCAGTTAAATAACTAACAGCTGCTTCCCTTGACCTTTTAACAGAAGTCATTTATCTCCTTGTCAGGCTTACAGTTCTGTATAGAAGCTTGAGGCTCTATTACAATGATTTTACTGTCATGCTTCATGAATTGCATATTTCATCATTACTATGTGTCCACTTCCCAAGAGATGAAGGCACATAGTTTAAGAGCATGTAATGGGAGGGACTGTATCCTTGCCCTTCTGTATAACAGGAAAACTTGAAGCTGAATAAAAGATTATACTGACTTCTGAAAACTGCTTAAGCTAGTGACTGGTTTTGGTTTGTATCTATGAGAAGGCTGGAGAAAATATGTCCTTGGATATTCTGCTTTAATCATGCAAACTGTATTCAGCTGAATAAGTTTCAGTAAAACAAGTGTTTTCTTTCAGGAGCAGACACAAAGGCAGAATCAGGGTGTACTGGTCCTTCAGGTTATTTTGATGACCTAGCTGAAAACATCAATCAAGGAGAATTAATGTATCCTGAAATCTGCATGTTAGAATTAAACTTGCTCTCAGCTGGTAATGCGAGTTTAGATGTGCTTGCTCATGTATTCCAAAGCTGCCTGAAAATCATCACTCAGAAGGAAAGAAATGCCACTCTACTTATAGAACAGGTAAAATGCTAAACAAAGGCAATAGCTTAGCAGTTGTATATCTTATTTTCTTCAGTTTTGAAGTACTAGTATATCTAATAGAGTGGTCTCAGAAATATTTGACCTACAAAACTTGACTTTTACAGTTGCCTTGTATTATTAAGCTTGTTCAACCACTAGAGCTAGATAGAAATTTAATGATAGGCCATTGAAAAAAAACAAAAAATAACAACCAAAAGAACCCCCAAAGTAAAACACAAAAGCAAATATGTTCCTGTATATGTAAATATTCTAAATTAGAATGTATTCAACATGTGCTTTTGGAAACTTACACTGATGTACTGCAAGTATTTCATGCTTTTATTCTTAAGTTTATACTGGAAATCAGTTATGCAGATGTTGATGTCCTCATAATCTTTTGGCGTTTCTGATGGTTACCTTTTTTGCTTTGTATTAAATTAAATATGCTTCTTGTAAAAGAAGAAAATATAGTTGTGATTTAAGCTTTAATGCTTGTTTATGTAATCATATGACTAAGAAACAGAGTACTTCACAGCTTAAAGTAAAAGCAGAAAAGGAAAACATTTTAGCACTCCAATTCTATTCTGAATGGTTAACTTTAAATCACTATCACGTTTCTTTTTTCTGAACTTCGACACATGAAATTCCTTAATTCAATACAATCTCATTTTTGTTGCTTTTCAATATCGTTTAGAAAGAGCAGTCCATCAAACTTACCAGTTTAGAGATCTTATCTTCAGTGGTTTTTAATATTGCCTTTATCTAAGACACATTTATGAAGGATGCTTCTAACTACACAATGTAATGTGTATAAATAATGTACATTAATTTCTTGTAATTACTCTTTAACGCTGTCATGCATAAGAAGGATGGGGAAAGGCTGAATTTGCTTTCAGTATGGCATCACTGTATACCAATGTGCTGTATTTTGTTACAACCTTCTAAATCCCCAGATTCTGTTATGGTGGAGAAGACAAGGAAGATCATAGAATCAATCATAGAGTAGTTTGGTTTGGAAGAGACTTTTAAGTCACCTTGCCCAAACCTTCTGCAGCGAACAGGGCCTTCTTCAACTAGATGCGATCTCAGTTGCTGGATTGATAATGGCTTAAATGTTTCATTCTAGAATAATTTGGATCTCAAAGTGTGACTTCTGAAACTGAACTGTACATAACATGAATAAGCATTCATTAGCAAACAGTAAAAAGATTTCCATAATTTAGGGTAACTGGTGTGTTATTTAAATTAAGATCAATAAGAGACAAGAATTGACTGAAAGAAATTTCTTTCTTCTTTGGGCTGGTGTATTTTCTTCGGATATCAATTTTCCCTGTTATTTTTTAACAGGGAGCTATTAAACATCTTTTGGGAGGATTTCTGAACATACTGACACAAACAGAATCTAGTTTTCATGGTGAGTTCAACATCTAAGTAACCTAAATATCGTTTTCTGTAACTTAAAATATGCACAAATGTTTAGTTCACAGTGCAAATGTGAAGTTAAAGCAAATTCATTGGCAGCTGCTTTTTTAACTTGTAACAAGCTTTAACTTGTAACAAGCATTTCACTTATGAGTAAATACAAGGCTATTTCTGAGCTAGTGAAAATCTGTTGTTTAAATATGTGCCTGCAGATCTGAAAATTATAGTCGATACAAGAAACCCTAGGGTGACAATGTTAAGTGCTATTTTTCTGAGCAGAGTTGGTTATTTTACTGATGGGTTGTGATGGAGTCAGATACAAAGTTTTTATTTCAAATTTCTTTGTAACACAGGTCTTGGTAATGTCTTTGGCTAGCAAAGCCGAGAATGTGGAAGCAAATTAAATGCTTGCCCTAAAGTAGCCTAACACATAATGAGGTTGCTCCACAGTGTGAGACGATGTAAACCCATCCTAGGACTTTGATCCCTAGCTTTGTGGGGAGAACCTTTGCAATGGGATGCTAGGTTCCCAGACTTTCAGACTCTTCCTTGCAAATCTAGGAGCCAGATAGGTGTAGCCATCTAGGTTCATTCAATGAAATTTTACATGATAGTGCAGGAAGCACTGCTGGATCTCTGGAATTCATCTCACTGTCACTGCTGCCTGAATTTAAAATGTTTTCACAAAATACCCAAATTCTTACTAATCTCTCCTCATAATAGTGTGGAACAGGATTTTTGAATGCTTTGAAAAATGGTTTTCAGTAATATTATTTTGTCTCCTTATTTTTAGCATGTCAGGTGGTGCTGGTAGACCTATTAGTTTCCTTGATGAGTTCACAGACATGTTCAGAAGAGCTAACTCTTCTTCTAAGGGTATTTTTGGAGAAGACACCTTGTACAGTAAGTATGAGGTAGCACATAGCAAGATTTGGAGGCTTAATGAGAAAAATGGAGCAAAAAAAGCCTTTTAAGAAATAAGGAGATTAACAGCAACATTCTGCTAGATCAGAGCAAATAAAATGTGGTGGTTGAAATAATTCATTCTACAAACGTAAAAAGGAAATAGAAAATGACAGTTCTGAAGTCTAGGGAGCTCTCCTCAGAAGAAAATAAGATTCCTGTTGATGAGACTGGCATTGTGGGCCTGAATGACAGAACACAGTAATCCTGTGAAATTTTAAGTAATTTCTTTGAAGTTGTAAAGCACTTGGTATTTCAGGAATGCTTCAGCTGCAAGAATTACTTTCAACAGTGTCTTAAGTTGGATTGTGTAACACTGGAAACTACTGCTTGTGTGGGATATACTGCTGAAATGCAAAGTGTTGTTTGTGTGGGAAGGAATAAAAAGAAATACTGTGGAGTCTGAAATAGTAGCAAGCAAGGAGACACTGGTCAAGTTTTCAAAGATGGCTTGCAATGATTGGCTAAGTAACTAGGGAAACTTAGTTGCTTAAGGGCTCAGCTAGTTTTATTACTGATTGTACAGTAACAAAGTGATGGCCTCTGTGTGCATTTTTAATCAGCCTCAAACACAGGATAAAAAGTGTGGTCTTCCGTTGAGTTATAAGCTGATCTGTTAGCACATAAATATGAGATGAGATTGTGCAATGACCACCTGCTGTGGTTCAGCTGATTTCTGAGCATGGTAACTTCAAGATGGATCTGCCCTGCCTAAATCCCCCAGATAGCTGGGTCGTAGACAGCTGAAGTTATTACTTGATGCTTTGTAAATGTATGTCAATTTGAATATGGATGTCCACTCTGCAAAAACGTAAATCCACATTTAAGAGTGGTGTTCTGTTTAGTTAGGTGATGCCTTCTATTTGTTGTAAATGTTTTGGGCTTTTTTTCTAATTTGTTTGGTTTATTTCTTTCAGGAGATACTACTCAAGGGTGTGTTAAAGATTATAGAAACCAATATTTATATGAATCCATTACAGTACCTTGCCTTCCCTTTGCTACATGGCACTAATTTGAGTAGTAGTTCTTCACAAAAATCTGCTAGCAATTCCACCAGTAAAACTGCTGGAGTATTAAGAAGAGCAAAATTTTCACAGAGTAAAAGAGAGGCAGATGGTGAAAATTTAAGTCATCAGCTGCTTTCTTCTTGGCATGTAGCCCCAATTCACTTGCCTTTAGTTGGGCAAAATTGTTGGCCACACATGTCTGAAGGCTTCAGTGCCTCACTGTGGTTTCATCTGGAGCATGCTCATGAAACGGAAAACTCAACAGAAAAGGGGAAAAAAATGAGGAGAAGAAGCAGGCTGGTAGCTGAAAGACAGAACAGCTTTGACAGCACAGGTGAGGATATAGTACTTCTTGCTTCTATTTAAGTAGTGCTGGAGGATTCTGGTTACAAGTATTGCTACTCAAAATGCCATATGCAAAAGTTGAATTGTTCTTTTTCTTATGATGGATATTGACAGATGTGGTAGTCTTTCTAATTTTTTTCTTTGAGTAATGTATCATATACTTAAAGATAAAACATTTCCAGCCTTAGTCCTGAAATTAGGTTAATTCTTCTTTCTTAGAGATTTAGTGTTCTCAATGAATCTGTAGCTTCAGTGAAATGTCTTTATGCTACTTCATGTTATGACGAAGCAAGTATTAAATGCTGTAGCTGAAAGTTCATGGGAAAAGACTGTTCTCGAGTTTTTGTTGGTCTCTTGCTGATGAAGAAAGTGGCTTTTGTGTTCTTAAATAGTGGGATAGTGGAACTTCGTGAGTTAGGTTTTAAATATTGGATCCGTTAAGTCAGAGCCTGAGGGTGACTTAGTATAAATCTTCTTACTTGCCTTGTGTGTGTGCTGTTTTAAATACTAATAGTTGTACAACATTTCTCTCTATATACTTTTGTAGAGACTCATCTGCTCCCAAACCCTTCTGAGCAGAATCTTTTGGACTATAATTTGTAGGAGTTAAAAACACTTACTTAAAATGCCTCCCAACACTTGGGGAAACTGGCTATACTCCTTCTCCCCCCCCCCCCCATATTTGAACAAAAGAAAGGAAAACCTAACTCTGAATCTTAGAATTCATGAGAGCTGCTTTTGTTAGAACTG
Organism: Forpus xanthops; assembly: GCA_032466535.1. Taxonomy (NCBI): domain Eukaryota; kingdom Metazoa; phylum Chordata; class Aves; order Psittaciformes; family Psittacidae; genus Forpus; species Forpus xanthops. The sequence goes on from JASSUY010020338.1 coordinate 17,160, forward strand.
TGCTTTTGCTTGGTAAAATAAAAACATTGCATGTTAGACCAGACTTAAAGGGTAGTGTGATTTGTGAAGAAAAATCTAAAGATTTGTTGGTGCATGCTGAGACTGCCAGTTCAGCACAGGAATGTAATTACCAAAACATATTAAGTGCTGAGTTAATATCAAGCTCTTCTGTTTTGTTTTCTAAGAGAACTAGATCTCTGAAGAGAACTGTGCATAATATTTACCTGAAAAACAAAACAGAAGGGAAAAAACAAACCTAAAACACAAAAAACACACACACACACAAAAAAAAATCCCAACCCCCCCCCCCCAAAATCCAACTGAACAAAACCCAATTCTCTCAGTACATGAACTACTTCTTTTCACATTTGATAGCTGGTAAGACAGGCATTGTTGTATTGTAATTGCATATAAACATGTTTCTGTTTCTAGAAGACACAAAGTCTGTAGGAATGGAATACCTGAACCTTGGAGATAAACTTGTTGAAGATGGCTGTATTCATATAATCTCACTGGGTTCCAAAGCACTGATGATACAAGTCTGGGCAGACTTGAGTACTGGAGCATTCGTATTTCGGTATGGTGTACTAATCCAAAAGCAGTCTTGTGAACATATGTATTGTTGCTTCCAGTAGCAGCTTGTTACAGAAAATACTGGTGGAGCATAGAGAACTAATTTCTATGGTAGAGACATCTTGCACAGTGATGGCTACGTCAAGTAAGTTCATTGCATACAGATCTACAGGTTTATTTGCTTGAAGTATTTGTCTCTGCTCTTGCATGTTTGATGTAATCATATGTAGATAATTGACCCAAGTAAGATGCAAGATCAGTCATAAACAATGCAATACAAGGTAGCAATTCACCTATAAATAAAATGGCGCAATAAATGTTTTCTGAATATAGGCACAAAGGTTTCGTAGCTGTAGGTTTTCACACCTCAGTTGTGGAAATTGCTGTTACTTAATACTCTACTATAACAACCTTGGTTTAATCTTCTGAACACATTCTAGCCCTAATGTAGTTCACATAAGTAATATACCCTTAACATTGGTCTAAAGCTGTGATTTTTGAACACTTTATTTTGCAGTGTGCAAAATAAACTGAATTCAGTGTCCAATAAACTGAATTGATCTTCTCTGTAAAATAGAGATATCTTAAATGCAAGCAGAACTATGCAAACAAGTTCATTTTGAAACACATTGTGAGGGCTTCCCGACTCATGCTGACTGCTTTGAGTATATAGCATTGGGATAAAAAAAACTATCTGTGAAACTTAAGGAATGCAACCTCAAGTAACTGAGGCCAAAATTTGCAGATTTGGGGCTTAAACTGTAAATTTGAAAAGAAATACTTTATTTTTCCTTTTTTCGTTGTTTTGATAGTATGTGCATGGATCCAAATGATGAGATGAAAGCTGGTCTGCTGGCACAGGCTGAATCTCCAGAGAACATCTTCGTTGTGGGCAGGTGGCAGCATTTGGCAATAACATACATGCAGCAGCCAGAAGGCAAGAAAAATATCCATGGAAAGCTGTCACTGTGGATTTCTGGTCAGAGGTAAAGTATACATTAGTTGTATCTAGATTTTTGTCATCTTTGAGATGTTCCCCGTTAGACAAACATCTGCTCTGTTTTGGTGCAAACTGAAGTTATGGTTGAGTAGTTTTCTGGGGGGTAGGAAAGACATGTTAGGAAGTCCCTAGAGATATCCAGAATTGCCTTGATTGCCTGAAGAATCTTGAGTTCACACCATGAATCGCTGCAGGCGTCAGTGTTTTGGCTCATCTTGAGGAAGTGAAAGAGGCAAGGACTACAGAATCTTAAGTAAGATCCAAAAAACAATAGCATGAAGTTAGTAGTTGGCATAATGTCTCCAGTTAAATTAAGAATCTGAACTAAGGAGGTATAGTTCATGTACTGGCAATGTCATCCTAAGTAGGAATAAAAAGAGATAGGGAGAAGGTAGTCATTTTGAGAGAGATGGGCAGGGGAAAAGTTTCAAAAAAACACTTCAGACGAGATCTGAACTGGCAGTGCAAAGTACTGCTTCTTCCACTGAAAACTTCAGGTCCACACTGCTGAATGTGGTACCTGATGCTAAGTTGAGTGGGCCTATGCGTGCATGAAATATAGGTTGGAGGAAAAGGAATTTATTTAATATCACAGTTTTCACCCTTTCTTCCCAAAGTCCAGACTGTAAAGGCTTCTTTTGTGTCCTGAATGTGAAGCAGATGGCCAAAATGCTAGGTTGTAGAACAGTTAGATGTAGCACAAAGATTGTTTCCTATTCGTCTACAATTTTGTCAGTAAACAAGCAACATTATAAAGACATTTCTCAAAGTCTATCCAGGAAAAAATGTTGCTGAGTTTTTCTTCTGTAGGCAAACCTGGAATTGTCAAGTACAATACTTGTTTTCGCATTATTCTTGAAACTGTGTAGAGTTAGTTTCTCAGCATCTTGATTTCCTCCCCTTCATTGTTCAGTCTGCATGCTTATATGCAGTGAAGTCAAAAAACGAAAGTATAGAGGAAACTAAAAGTACTACAATGTTATGCGCATGTGCAGTTAATGAGGCCCATCTAGATAGTTAGTTGCTGGTTTGCCAATAGTTAGGCTCTTCCAGGAAGCTTCAGATGACCTTTGCAGTCCAATTGGTCTGTTTATATAAATGCACACAAGGTTAATAGGATGCTTTCTGAAAGCATCAGGCTTATTGCCTCTGGCTCTACAGCACAGCAGCTCTGACAACATTCCCTGGTTGAGGATGTTGGAAACAACCAGCTAATCCTCAGCATACTTTTCAGCATATGTGAACTAGTGTTCATGATGTACATTGGCATATTCGAAAGCTTTTGAGTTTTAGGAATAGTGTAAGTTCTTGAAAATTTGCCTTATTTTAGAAGCGTATATTGTGTTATAAACAGTTTCTTCTTTGAGGTCAAAGGGAAGGAGGAAAGAATTTCAGGTCTAGGAAATCTTGTGTATATGGCAACCCTACCTGGGGCTCTGTTCTGTGCAGTATTTGAATGCTTGCATCGCTATGTAACTAAGTTTTAAGATGCCTTGATGTTGAAGATGGCTTTAGTAATGTATTGTTAACAACATGGCTTCTCATCTAGTAAGTATAAAAAAAAAATACTTTAAGCCTAAGCTGGATACTGCATGAATTTTGATCACTTCTTAATATTTAATCTTGTTTCTTTATATGTATTTTTAGGAAATGTGAGATTAATTTAGATTATGCACTACCAAGGAAATCAAGTTTATCAGCTGACAGTAATAAAACATTTTGTATGATTGGCCACTGCACCTCGTCTCAAGAAGATTTGCTTCGATTGTCGGGTAGATGGGATCTTGGAAATCTGCTTTTATTTAACGGTACTTTTGTATGCTTTTTACTGGAGTAAGTCTTCATGCCCTCTTCCCGTTCCAAGAATGAAGGCTTCATTTGATGTTTTTTTAATATGCCAAGTTTCTACAGTAAAAGCAACAATACAGTCTTGCCAACATAATGTATCAGGGAGGCAGTTGGCAAATATTTGTGTTGGTTACTTCATAGTGTGTACTCCTGCCACTGTTCTCTTGCTTTCTTTTTAGTGCTGTAATTGGCAATTGCAGTTACTTCTATTTCTTTAAATAAGACCTTGAGGTAGAGGTTGGAGAAATAGTGGTACCTGCTCTGCTTTTTTGTCTTAAAGCACTCAGTCTCTCCCAGATGTAAACGTCTCACTTATCCACTTCTAAACTACTTGCTGGCTGTAATCTTGCTGCACTTTGAAAACTGAGGAGGCTTGGATAAATGGCTTCTCAATTTTTAAAAGTGCAGTTGGCTATTCAGAGCTGTTGGTCTTCAGTTCATGCAGATCGTTTTCCTGACTTGGCTTCAGTGCTTTTGCCAGTGAATTGATCTGCCGTGTGATGTGTCTGAAGTCACTGATCTACAGTAACTAATAGTGAGCATTAGACTGTACTAATTGTCTTTTGTTAGCAGGGCCTACAAAAATCAGCCAGTGATCTTCCTCGTAAAGTCTCTTATACAGTCTACTAGCCAATGTATGAATTTTGCTTTATTGTAAACTAAAGAATTAACAGCTTCTTTTCTGGATTTTAGGTGCAAAGATTGGACCAGAGGAAGCATTTTACTTATACACATGTGGGCCAGACTTCACATCTGTAATGCCTTGTAAACATGGAAAAACATTGACTGATTGCTCTAAATATATAAGTAAAGAGATTCTACAATGTGAACAAATTAAGGAGCTCTTCATGGCAAAAAAGGAAGTGGATGTTGGGCCTTTGATTGTATGTTTCTACTCAGAAATGGTTCTTAATCTCTCGGAACTGATTAAGAAACTAGCAACATTCTTCCTGCTGTCTCCCAAAGGGCTTCACTTTCTCAAAGCAGGCAGGAGGAAATCTACTTCTCATTAAAATCACTGCAGGGTTCTTCTCATTTATTGCAATGGGAGTTGAAGTCCACACTTGGTGGCCATTTCATCTTGCTTGAGGTTGGATTCTGACAATTTCTAGATGTTCCAGCAGCTATTAAATTGCATATTTAATCTATGAGATAAGAAGGCACCTTCAAATACCCTGGGCTGTGAATGCATAGCTCTTCTCTCCATTAGTGTAAAGTTAGCCCAGGAGAGCTTAGTTAACCTTTTAACATTAAAACTGAGAGGGGAAGAGAGAGGAGGGTTTATCTGGCTTTAACTGGAAGTGAAAGGCTTAATCCCAATTCTTTGAGGTTTTTGAGAGAGTAAGTTTACATCAGGTTTGGCTGGAAAGTAGTTTTCTGGCTGGCCTATCTTAGCTTTTCTTGTATTTCCTGACTGAAACAGCCATAGAAGATGCAGATGTAAATATAATTATGCTAGAAAAAGAATAAAATAAAACTGCTATGATAAAGTTAATACTAATTTATATTGATGAACCTGCTGTATTTGTGGAATTGTGTTCCTGCTTTGGTAGTTTCTGCTGTATGAGTTGTTTCCACTAGAGGGATTTTTCTGATTTTGTTCTACAGCAGCTCTGTAGCTGTAGGCAAAGGGTCATTCTGACTGGTTGTGGGCCTGGTAAACAGCAGTACTAATTTTTTAATAGCTTAAGAAGGAATGAATCGAATAAGTAAAAAACCTAGCAAATCAGTCATGCAACTTTTAAGCTTATTTTGCCATATAGAACACCAAGTAACCAGAGAGAACTATGCTAAAGTGATGAATTAATCTCTGCACTTCTGTATAGGGTGCAAGTGCCTTAAATGTAATTATTTTCTTTTAAATAATCTTTCAAATATGATCGTTTTACATCTTATGTGACAATGAGCTTTACACAGGAGCTTTGGTTCTGGTCCAAGTCTCTTCATCAGTAATGGAACTTCTACTGAAATCATCTTATGGCAAAGCTGATTAAAGGGTAGACTTAAACCAAAAAGTTAAGAATATTTTTAGAAATAGATAACTTTCTGTTTTCTACTCATCACTTTAGGAAGGCAAAACCAATTTGCTCAATACCTCTGCATGCTCATGTTCTTTAAAATTTGTCAATAAGTCTTCTTCTGCAAAATAGTAATTCTTGAGGGAGTAAAAGGGGGATCCTTTGTGGAATTTTTTTAGTCCTTTCTCTACATTCAGTGTTGTAGCTGTTGCTAAAATTTGCTAAAATTTAGGCATCCTGTTGCATTTCGGTGCGCATGCATCCGCATAGAACTTAAGAGCACACTAATGGTAAAATAGAAATGAGCTGTCAAAGTTGCTGCTACTTGCTGTTTGGTGGCTTTTGTGCATGGCTTTTGGTGGTTTTTGGGGGTGGTAGTTTTTGTTTTTTGGGGGTTTTTTGGGTTTTTTTTTTTTTGCATTAAACTTTCTTGAAAACTTATGAACTTCTCTTGTTTCAGGAGAGCCTTGCTGTTGTTTATACCACATGCTGCCCTGGTCAGTACACCATATACGAACCTGTTATTAGACTAAAAGGTCAAGTGAAAACTGTACCTTCCCAGAGACCTTTCAGTTTAAAAGAAGTTCAGAGCAATGTATTGGACTCTCATCACCTGAAAACACTTCAGCCTGTTGAATATAAAACTCTTCAGGGTATACTACATGAGATTGGAGGAACTGGTGCATTTGTTTTCCTCTTTGCTAGGGTAAGAGGGTTGGAGGAGAGGGTGCATGTCTGTCTTCTCCTATATAAGCTTCCTTGGATCTTGGGTAGCAAATCACATATTCTAGCTTCCTTGCTTTAGTCTGCATGTGGTCTTTTTTTCTTACAAAAATTAATGGAAAATACCTGTGGCGTAACACAGGTTGTTTTAATTTGGAAACTTAATTATAATTATGTGATGGTTATTATAGTATTACTGGTATGTATATGGGCTATTACATTCTGATTTAGAGATGTGGTTTCTAAATGTCAAAAGAGTTTAGGAGTGTTGTAGAACTGATCATATTTTTCAGAAGCACTTTAATTCATCACACATTTTTGGCACTTGAATCAAAATATTCTCAATGCAAGTATGAAAAAATCTGAAACTGCATCGTGTTCAGAGCTCTCTTTTATCTAACAGAACTTGTTCAACGTAACTCTTTAGCCATGTTCAAAGGCTTATCCTGTTTAAAAAAAAAAATGTAATTTAAGAAATTTGAAGTCTGTGAGCCTTCACTTTGTTACTACTTACTGTAGTAGCTGAGGCTAATACTTGTGCTAGGAGCCTCTCAAGTACTACAGTTAATTCAAAACACTAATGTAGGCCTAAAATCTGTTAATCTTGTGTGCCTCTGGCAATGGTAGTGTTCCGAAAGTTGTGTGTAGAGTAACCAATGTGCATATTCAACTAGAGGTACTCGCACATCCAGGCTTCTGGTTATGAAGCCATTGCCTGCTGTAATTTTAACATCCATACTGCAATATGAGGAGAAAATCCTTATTCATGCTACTGTACTTTATGTAAATGTACGTGAAGTGCTACAGATCTTGCTTTAGACTGCATCAGTAATGCAAGTAAACAATAGATCAGCTTCCAACCAGTACAGGTATACATGTACACAAGTGCAGCACAATTAACAGGTACACGGAAGGGAACTTACGGGAACTAAAATTCTGCTCATGTGAGATTTCCTTCATGTGCATTTTTTGTAAAAATACTACTTGCTCTTTTTTGGGGATTCAAGAATAGTGGGAAGCAAAGAGTGAAGAGTGGTCTGTGGTCTTTGTATATCAAACTGCTTGGCTCTTTATGGACAAATAGAACTTTCATGTTTGACACTTCTACGTAGAGATACTCTAGACCTTTAGGAGCCTTAGTAAACCTATTCTTAAACATTTAAAAAAACGCGCTTTTGCAGGGCAAACAACAGTATTTATTCTTACAAGCGATTATGTATTTCATGACCTTGTGACTTTGTAGCATGGCAAAAATTCCAAGTTTTACTTAGAACAGACTCTTTTCTTAAAAAGGAATTCTTAGAATGGGACTTCTGTTTTACTAGCAGATCATAATTTACCACAGCAGGAATTATCCCTTGAGATGTAATAATACGTGAATGTACGCACGTAAGCTAAAAATGACAGTTATGTACATAACTTCAAAGTCTCCAAAACAGACTTAATCCAGAAGTTACGATTTCAGGCTGCAACAAAGTATTTTTAAGGCTTTATTTCTAAATGTTTATAATTTAAACTGTTCTACAAAATTTGCCTTTTCAGGTTGTAGAGATTAGCAGCTGTGAAGACACTCAAGCTTTAGCACTGCAACTTATACTGTCTTTAACAAAATACAATCAACAGAGAATACAAGAGATGGACAATTGTAATGGCTATTCTATGATTCATCGAGTGTTGATCAAACCAAAATGCATTGTTGGATTTTGCATGCTGAAGGTAGAGTGCTCTTTAAACCTGATATTTTGGTCAGTGTTAGCACAAATTCAGAAACTTCTGTGAGTTTATTTCTACATTTGAAACTGTTCACAAAGGCAGCACAGTGACTTGGGGCAAGTTTGGTGTAGGAGAACGAGTAACTCCTGATAGGTAAGAGAGAAAAAAGAAGTATTGGGAGATCTTGATTTCAGAAGAAATGGGGAGGATGCTGCTGCCAGAGCAAGATTTTTGAGCAAGCTTAAACTTGAAAGCAATTAATAAAAATATTTCAGTGCCCTTGAAAAACTTTATTTTTTTTCTAAATTGTAGTGGTTTTGTAACAAAGAGAGCTTTGTTGTAACACCAAAATAAAAATAAGCTTCTTGAATGCCTCCAGTGGGGTTACTAAACTCAATAATTCTCAAAGGTGACCAGGTAGATTTATGCCCTCCCTATTATGAGTTTATCTCTTTAAAGATTGTTTTATTTTTTTTTGGTAAGTTGGATAAGAAAAACTTCTGCCTTGTGCTTATGACATTAAAAAAATTTCCCCCCCTTCTTCAAGACACTCTTAGAAGGATGCTGCAGTGATGAGATTCTCTATATAAATGAAAATGGGCAATTCATGCTTGACACAGATTCTACTGCAGTCATCCAAGACATCCAAATATTAGAAAAGCTGCTGCTTGACTGGAAGATATGGTCTAAAGCAAAGGTAATTACTTCAATTTTGGAAAAATTGTAAGTCTAAAACTTAATACATAAAAAGAATAAATACTGTGAGGTCTGAAATGAATTTCTCTCGTTAGATGTCTGTAGTTACTCAAACTTTCTAGAATAAATAGTTTTTGTTTTTCTCTAACTAGCTGGTAGTAGCGTCAAGTTCCTATTATCAGTGATGCAAGTATCCTCAGTGTATTAAATTCTGTGAACGTAAATTACTTGAGTTGAATGGATTAAATTTTTAGGGATACTTGTCAAGACTGAGGAAGATCTGCTTCCCTCTGGAGTTAAGCTGTTGAAAATAACCATCTGCTGTTAATAAAGTATGCAAAATCAATTTTAGACAAGAAGTAACTTTTTGGTAGCTTAATCATAAAAATATGCTTGCATTTACACGAGCATGACTTCTCTGATAGTTTCTAGTTCTGACGTGATCATTTGCAGTTATTCAATCATATTCTTGGGTGTGAAATTAACTTGACTTGGTTATGTACCTAAACTGTTTTGTTTGGGGTTTTGGGTTTGGAGGTTTATTTGGGGGGGGTTGGTGATTTTTTTTTTTAATTATTTTTATTTTATTTTTATTCTAAGTGTGTAGACTCAGAAATCTTTTTCAAAGACATGTTCCTGTTTTGTTTTATTTTTCAGCAAGGTGTTTGGGAAACTCTGTTAACAGCTCTAGAAATCCTTATCAGAGCTAACCATCACCAGCAGATGTTTAACATTAAGCAGCTGTTGAAAGCTCAAGTGGTACATCACTTCCTGTTAACTTGTCAGGTTCTGCAGGTACTTTCACTCAGAAATCCTACTTTGTGCTTGGCAAATACTCAGTTTTACTTGGAGGTGGGATGGTGGAAAGTAAATGCTATAGAAAAAAACTGCTTTAGTAGACTCCTCCATGCTTCCAGACCCATTTAATGATCTTCAGCAGACATCCTGTAAACTGATACTGTTCCTTTCTGGGTGCTGTGTTTACTGCTGGAAAAGAAGGAACAAAGGGCATGAGATTCTAACCATCTGGTACTATTTGAAAACCTAGGCACCCGTTTACCTGCCCAATCCATACATGAGTGGGAGCTTAAATGAGCTGAGTCTTTTTATACAAGACCTGGGATCTCTTGTACTAGTTGAAGTCTTCATTGCTGAAAAGCATAGATAATATGCAAGTAGAAGAAACTGTCCTGTGTCTTATCAGAGCTAACAGGGCAACTGGCCTGTAGTTCTCAGTCTGAGCACTCTTCCCAAAATTTTGATCCAGTAGTAGTTTCTTCCATGGCATGGAGAGAGCCATTCTAAAAAGGACTCTGGGAAAGTGCTTCAGCCCTTTGCTTCTTAGAGACATGATTTTGAAGTGTTTTCCTGCATGTAGTATGTATCTATTTGTGAAAATATGTACCATAAGCTCTTTTTTCCCCCTACACTGTATTTTCTAATTTACATTTCTTTTGAAAACTTCATGTAGTCTTTTCATATAGCAGTCTCAGTGAAGATGCTAAAACGAGGTGAAATTTAAAGAAATTAGGGTAAGTTAGGAACAAATTAATCAACACGCTCACATTAGTGCAGTTTACCACAAGTTCCTTGAAGTCCCGTTCTAAAAGTCATTATCAGTTAACAGATTGTTTCTAATAGCCATTGTCAAATGCCATAGAATGCTTGATCAAGCAGAGGTTATAGTTATCAGTGAAATATTCAAATATCTGTTTATAAAAGTAGCTATTGAAGTGGAAATACAGAAGACAGAGTGTATGGTGCTGTTCAGAAAGTTCTTAATATGTTCTTAATACAGTGAATGATGTTAGCTTTTTTCAACTTGTCTGTTCTATAGCATGGCAGTGTAAAATGAAAGAAAAAAGATGAAAAATACAAGTAACTGACAGTTGTACTTCTCTTCCTTTCTAGGAGCATAAGGAAGGGCACCTTGCATCCTTGCCTCGGGAGGTTTGCAGGTCATTTGTGAAAATAATTGAAGAAGTCCTTGGATCTCCCCCAGACTTGGAACTGCTGACACTGGTGTTCAATTTCCTCTTAGCAGTTCACCCTCCCACTAATACATATGTTTGTCACAATCCTACCAACTTCTACTTTTCCCTGCACATAGGTAGATAAGTCACAGTTAACTATAAATAAATAAGATTAAAATCTAGTCACTAATTAATAGCTCAGTCTTTCACTCTTATTAATTACTATTCTATGAATATATTATTTGATTGCTACATTGTAATAACTATACATAAAAATTATTGAACTCTTTGGACTTAGTAAAGTAGCAGTAGTTCACAGTATTGAGAGACATAGTTGGACTTTGCTTGGCTTACTTGAGATGCTTTTTTCTATCTACAGCCATAGATAATATCTCAAGTGGTTATGTCTTTAACTCTCTTTAAAGATTGATGCTTCCAAACAGAATGCTTAACATTAGCTGCCTGTATGAACCCATTTGCCTGTGGTCAAATCTTAGAGTAAAACATTTAACTTACCTGTGATTGAAGATTACTCAGACACATGTGTATATGGTCCTTTTTCCATCTCTACTTTGTTTCCTGTTACTGACTTCCTATAAAAATAGAAGGCCTGAGAAGCATTTTTAACAAATGGTCAGTTGCACTGCAAGATATTATTGACATGCACCATCAGCACATTGCATGCAAGTTAGTGAAAGTACCTATGTGCTTAGAAGGCTCTAGATCTAGCACAACAGCTGTCTTACATATATCTGTACTAGATGATCACTGTGGTAAAATGAGTGATAGGAGCTTTAAAAATTCATTCTTGTTATTTTGAAGAAGAACCTGGTAGATATATAATTCATGTAGCATTGTACAACTTTTTACCATAATTTATGTAAATGTGGAAAGCACCTTCCAAGTTTGAAATGTGTTCTTTTGCAGATGCCTGTGAAATTCCAGTTTTAGTAATCAGTTTCAAAGGCAGTACAGTTGTTTTATCTGTATGTGTCCTCTAATACGAAGAGATGTAAAATTTTGACCAAGAGTAGAATGTACTTTGTGATACTTGGAGCCTTAGTAGATGAAACTGTTTGGCAATAGTCACCTGTTTTCAACATAGCAAAGTCCATTTATTACTGCTTGTATGACTGCAAGGACTATCTTTAAATACAATTGCTTTAGAACATAGTAATACTTTCAGTGTTCTAAAGTAAACTTTAAAAATATATCACTAAAACAAAAGTTTTTTCTCAAATGCTTTTCCTGATGTTTGAATTGAGCATTTCTCATTAGCCTCCAGTGATCAGCTTGAAATGTAACCTGATTACTGTGAGTCTCAATATATATGAAGAATGCAAATTCAAAAAGCTCTTACATAACTTTTTCCCCTTCTCTTTTCTTTCTAGATGGCAAAATTTTTCAGGAGAAAGTTGAATCACTTAGGTACCTGAGAAATTCCAGCAGTGGTGGGAAGTCAGTGGACAGCTCTGCATTTATGATTACAACTCCAACTGGATTTACAGCTTTACCACTGGGAGGTAAAACAGTGCTGGAAAAAGAAGGACTTTAAGACATGGTCATTTGGCAGATGACTAGAGTGCTTTCAAGTGTTACTTTTCCACAGATATTTCTTACAAAGCTCTCTCTGTCCCTTGGAACTTGATGTTGGAACAACAGAGTAAGGAGGATGCAGTTGAATATGCTACCTAAACTGCTGTTCATTTTCAAGTTGAGATAAGTTGCCGTATTGCCAGCTCAGGCAGAGAAGTGGACCAGATAGCTGAACAATTTCATTTGTTAAACAGACATGGTAGAGATGTATGTGACTGCCTTAACCAGGCATTAGTTGAAATTGTGAGTTGTAAGCAGCTATCCTATCTGTGCAAAAAGCATTAAGCTGATATTATTTCTGTGCATAATTAAAGTATTGGCATTTAGTTTTACTGCAGGTATACTATTCCTACATGATAGAGGATGGGAAAGTTTATCTTATAAATGACAACTTGGATGCCTTGGTTATATAAATTAAATTCTAGTAATTTTCTAGAAACAGTCTTCTTATATAGCATACTAAATAAGTTGAGGTCTATGAAGATAGCTGCTTGAATCAGTTTTAATTCCTCTGCTATAGATGCTGAAGTAGTGTGAAGTTATTACATAGTTGAAACTGGTAACTTTTTCAGTGACCACTGAAACATGTTAGTAGGTTGGACCTCTGATGCAAGAGTTTGAAATGGAGCAACCTGCTCTATTTGAGCCTTCTTTGAGCAGGGAGATTGAGCTAGACAATCTCCAGAGATGCCTTCCACCTTCAGTGTTTCTATGATTCTGTACAAATTCCTGTTGAGGGTTAGTTGAGGTGGTCATAATGTAAATCCAGAAACTCTAGTATATATGCAAAAATTATTTGTTACTTTATGTATCTTTCGAATTTATTACCTGCTGCATAATAGTTTGCCATCTCTATTTGGCCAAATTTGAGCTGTGCTGGGTGTTGAACTAATTTACCACATAAAGTTAGCTTGGGTCTTTCTTCACTGTGTTAAGTATATGTGGAGTACAACATTGAGGGAAAAGCTTGTTTCCAGTGTAAAAAGAATGCTAAAGATATCCTTATTTCTTTAGGAAGCACTTCCAAGGCTAGTGTACAGCAGAAAATAAGCTCTCAGACACCTAAACGGCTTTGCAAAAGCTTACCAGCATCTCCTACTTCCTCACCTCAAGTTCATCAAAAAAGCCTGACTGAAAGAATGGGAAGGAGTGTTGATGACCTGCAGACTATTGGCAAGTGTGACTACATTGATCTTCAGGGTAGAACTGATGTTGTAGGAAGCTCTGAAACCGTAAAGAGAGTACAGGAAGAACTCTTTCTTAGCAGTTGTGAGTCTGCAAAAACAGTTTGTGACTCGGAGTTAACATCTGCTGAAACATTTGAATATATTGCAAAAGAAGAAGAGTTAACTGAAAATGCATTTGAGAGTAAAGAAGCAGATGCAGATCTGAAGTGTAATGAAGGTGGTGGTGCTGCAGCTGAACAGTCACTAAGTCGTCCAGACAATCTGAAGGGACTACCTTCATTTCAGAAGTCTCAGAGTAATTTTACAGGTTTGGGTTTAGCATTTTCTGTTCATGGAGGATCATCAGCCATTGCTCGCTGGCCAAGTCTTGTGGACAAGAATGTACTTGCTGAAGACTGGGAGAGCCTTGCTTTTTCTTCAGCTAATGAGAATATCGAAAAACCATCTGAAAGCCCTGATGATAGGTAAGCAGATAAGCAAAATAGTATATTAGCAGTACCTCAGTATATGAGCTTTAATTTCACAATTTTTGGTCTTGATTACTATTCTACAAAAATTGTAAGCCTGAAAATGAAGGATATGCTTTCAATGGCTGTTATAAACCGATACATTCAGCTTTTAGTCTGTAGAATTGTGTTGTTTCAGTTTTTGCAATCTTTCTTCACATAGCAAACTTTTAAAGATCGAGAATTTGGTATCTAGAGTAGAAGTGGGAACTTTTTATGCTACCTCACAAAAAATCTTAATCAAATAGTTCTGGTCAGGTTATTCTTCTTGTTATCCGCCATCCAAAAGTAAGTGTTAATCAAGAGTGGTAATAGGAATTTTGGAGGAATGCTTGCCAGATTTCTTCTTTCCTCTCCTGCCCAAGAGTAGCAAAAGAATATGCAATTTTTCATGTTTCCTGTTGTAGACAATAAACTGTAGTGCAACATACTCCTCTGTTTTCAGATATACAGAAGACTGTCTTGTGCTTATCTGTTGTGGGTTATATGACCTCTTGCGTGGAGTTCTCCTAATCCTACCAGATATCATGCTAGAAGACGTGATGGACAAACTTATCCAACCTGATTATCTTATAGTTCTTGTGAACCACCCATCTCCTCTCATACAACAAGGAGTTATTAAAGTATGTCTATGCAAAATGCTTTCAGCTAAAAAGTTGCAATCTAGTGTTGTTAACATGTTGGAAATACCAAGTTTTGTAAATACCTTTTAATTTGCTTTCAACAATTTCCTAGGTTTACTTCCAAGTTTTAAGATATATTTTCACTCTCAGAGATTATTTTCTTAACTTTTTTTTAAAAAGCACCCCAAAACAAAAGCAAACAAACAAAACAAACCACAACACAAATTTAGAATCTTGCAATAGGTGAATACAGTCTATGATCTAAGAGCATACAACAGCTTTACTGATGTAAATCGAAACAACAATACAGGAAATTGGTGACCATCTCTTGAGCATTAAATTCATGATGCATTCTGTTAAATGAAGGCACAAGCACAATTTTGACTAGTAACACGGTTGACTTCCAGTTATTCTGATGTGTTATATGCCTATCTGTGGCCTGAAAGTGGACTTGAGACTTCAGACTGTTTTCAGAGCTTTTCATAGTATTGGCAATGTTCGTGGATGATAACGTTGTGTAGGTTGAAAACTACATGGATTTCTGTTTTAGTCTGAGGAAGAATAAGATTATGTAACTTTATTAGCAAAAATTGCATACACACCAAAGTGCAGTGTTAAACAAGTATAGAAAGTCCGAATGTGTTTATGTGCATTCTGACTGTTGTGTGTGGTTTCTTCTCTCCTCCCCCCCAATTGACTAAAAACCTAAGTCTTGATATTAAAAGGATAAAGTCAGCTGGCAATTGTAGTTGCAGTAGTACAACTGATGTTTTTAGTCTGAAATTTTATTTATTTGAAACTACTCAAACCACAGACAAGAGCTTAACTTTCAAGGGAGTTGTTTTAAATGTTACATCATAATTATGCATTTATTTTTAGTTGTTGGATGCATATTTCAACAGAGCAAGGAGGGAGCAGAAGGAGAAGTTCTTAAAGAATCGGGGCTTCTCCTTGCTAGCCAACCAGCTGTACCTCCACCAGGGGACTCAGGAAGTTGTAGAGTGCTTTTTGGAAATGCTCTTTGGCCGATCTGTTGGCTTGGATGAAGAGTAAGTTAATGCTTTGCTTTTGTATCCTGTAACTTACTATTCTAAGTACAAGCAGTGAGCCTTGCAGGAGGCAAGGGTATGTGATAGATTTCTAATTCCTGTTCTCTACCTAGCAGTCAACAACCATACAAAAAAACATTCCTTGAAAACTGTTTTGAAATGTTTTGCCTTGTACTTTTAACATTTGAATGTGTTAAACTTCTTATGACTATTGTGGCCCTTAAGCTGTTTGTAAGCAATTTCCTCTGATAGGTGTCATCAGCTGGGAAGTCCTAAACCCTTGGCCTTTCTGGGGCCTCAGAGGCCTTTGCACTTCAAATGTCCTGTAATGAGTTTAACTCTTCCTCTTCTGAGCCTACAGAAAACTCTGATTTATATCCATAGATGTTTTAAATATTAGTCACTATACTGCTGCTCCTGGATTTTAGTAGGTGATTGAGGAAAAAGCTCAATGCTGCAGTTGCTTCCTTTGCTTGGCCCTGAGTTTAAATCCCAGTTATGTCATTTCCTTGAATCAGAGCCCCCTCATACTGAGAGGAAAGGAGATTACCTCTAAGACAACTATCTAAATAAATTCTATTTTTTAGAATTAGTCTGACTACTTAATGTTTGTAGAGGGAAAACATGCATTTCAGTTTAGTCAGCAGTGCAAAGCTTAATGAAACTTCAGATGTAATGGGTATAGAACATCAAGCCTGTTCTCAGTACGTTGTTATGTTGATGCCAGGCTCTGTTTGATTTCTTGATAGTCTGTGCCACTTGTAGTACTTATAACTGGAAAGATGATTTGTCATATTCTGCATTGATTAAAAAAAAAAAAAAACACCTAACCCTCTGCTTTCACAAAATTTGTATTGTAGAAGGTAGTTAGCTGAAGCTTCAGATATACTTTTAAGATACTTCGTTTCTTTGTGGTGTTTTGAAGTGTTTATTTTGCTCCATGTTTTATAACTTTTAGCAGACAGGAGTTGTCACTGCAATGAAATGTCGAAATTACTGTCTACTTCTTAGCTAAAATACTTGATAGACTGGTAGTCCAGTTGCGTATACCAGATTGCTATTTAAAGGATGTCACTAATATTTATGTTAACAGATTTGATCTGGAAGATGTCAAGAATGTTGGACTCTTTCGAAAATGGTGTGTCATTCCTATTCTGGGTCTTATTGAGAACTCTCTATATGATAATGTTTTGCTGCATAACTGCTTCTGTCTCCTGCTACAAATCATGAATTCCTGCTCAAAAGTTGCAGACCTACTTCTTGATAATGGTTTGCTCTATGTGTTGTGTAATACACTGGCTGCTCTTAATGGACTGGAAACAAAGTGAGTATTGTATGGTTTTCATATCATTGTACATCATTGTACATCATTGTATCAATGATACATTTGATTCACTGTATCATGTACAATTGTAACAGTTGTATCATTGTTGCTATGAAATAGGCCATGCATGACCTTAAAACTAGCAAAAATTGCAACTTTTTTTTGTTCTATTTTGTAAAATGATCAGAGAGAATGTACAAAATAATACTGTTTATGAGGCTTTAGGATTTAATTATACATGTAAGTGAAAATGGGATTTAATTTTAAGTGAAAATTGATGTTTAGCTGTTCAGTTCAAACAAAGGAACGTAAAATGTTCTTTCCATATCTTAAACTTTCAAGTGACAAACTTTCAGTGGCATCTTAAAACACAACCCTGTCACAGTGTGAGCACTTTAGATACTTTTTCTACTGAAACTCACCTGAACAGTAAGATAAAGGTCCAGGAGATGGTAGCATTCGACTGTATCTGTAGGTAAACTCTCCTGTGCAGCCTGTGATTTTAATATTTAGTAATTTGAGAAAACTAAATTACTTCTTTAATTACATACATTCTGTACTTTAAGAAAGGTTATTCAGTGAAGGAAGGAGAGATGGGTTTTAGTTAATTTATTTCTTTGGTTGGTATCCTGAATAAATACAGATTTCCTTTTTACCCCAGTATAGTTAAAGTTCAGTAGTTACAAAGTGCGATACTACCATGTAGGTTTGAGGTTTGTTTGTTTGTTTGTTTCTGAGAAATGCAAGACTTCAGACCTGTTCTTTAACTTAAAAATCTGGTAATAACGCATCATTCCTTTTCCAATAGGACTTTCTTACAATTTTAATATTAGACTGTCTCAACGTTTTGCAGGCATCCGGGCTACTAAAGTAAATGTTAAAGAGGTGTCTTTTGATTAGTGTTCCTGTCTTCTGGAGTAATACTTCAATATAAAGTACAATATAATATTGGATACAGTTGGCAGAAGTAACAAGGGAATAGTAATGAGTGTTGTTATGAGTTACAGTCAACTAGAATTGTAATATTTCTGGTATCTACAACTTTGTTTGCAGCATTCCCTTGAATGACTACAAGTTACTTGCATGTGATATACAACAGCTGCTAGTAGCAGTTACAATTCATGCCTGCAGCTCCTCAGGTTCTCAGTATTTTCGTGTTATTGAAGACCTCATTGTGCTGCTGGGTCATCTTCAAAATAGTAAAAATGCAAGGATGCAAAGTAAGTTACCTGTTTATTTTGGGGGTCATGGGACTGGAGAAGTAAATCCCTTCTTCACTGTTTTTTGTTTACTGTTCCTGCTGAAGGAGAAGGGGGAGTTTTCTGATGATGGATATTTTTCTTCAAAGTGTTTTTTGAAGTAGTAGTTTTCCTCAGGAGCCTGCCTTGTGGTAAAGAATTGTTTACTGCTAATCCAAACAAAGTCATTAAGGGCATTTAAATGGAAATGTTCTATACAGTTTCGTTTAGCATATTTCAGGATAAGCAAATTCAATAGCTTTTCCATGAGAGCTCACTTGTGGACTGTCTGTATCTGTGAAATAATGAGGTGACTTCCTGGAATCAAGAGCTTTAGCTCTTGGCATGTTTTGTGTATTTTTAGTTGTTACAAACATCTGGTAAAAAAACTTGAAAGTGTGTAAAGAATGTTAGGTATCCTTTGTATGCCTCTTTGTGTAGATATAGCAGTTGTTCTGCAGTTAAGAGTTCTTCAAGCAGCCATTGAATTAATAAAAACTACAGCAAGCTGGGATGCTCAGGAGCAGGTCGGTTCAGTCCCATCACAATCTGCACCACATCGTGCCATGTTTCAAAAGCGCAAAGGGATTGCTGGTGAGTATCAGAAGTGTAATATCGTTGTACTTTCTCCTGTATGTATTACTCTCAAACTGTAATTCCAGTGCTCCAACAAATGGGTCCAGTTGCTTTGCTTTTTCTGTGGATTGGCTTTATAAATCAATAAACATACTTTAGAATAGTATAGCCTGTACCCATTTTGAACTTGTGGGGTTTTGTATTAGAAGGAGGGAGTAGGGTACAAAAATGAAATCTTTCACCTTGCTCTCACTGCAGTGTCTAAAACCAGATATTACCTTCTTTTGGGATTCTCTTCAATTCACAAGTTACTTCAAAAACATCTTTACTAAGTAATTCATAATGGTTTTAGTAGCCAGCTCACAGTAAGGGAACACAAAAATAAAGTTAGTGCTTGTAATTTTAACACAGCTATTATGGGGTTTGCATTGTTGCACAACTTCCAGTTACTTAACATTTTGAAATAAATACCTAGCACTCCAAATTGTAGTTGGGAATGTGAGATTCCTAGATTTCACTGGGGTTGTCCTTGTAAAACACTGGTACAGTTCTAGCTGTCAAAGTAATACTTGCTGTATATTTGATAGCTTATGAATCATGTCAAGGTTTTGGAGTCTTCTGGCTGGAAATTTATTTTTTTATATATCTCCTGTAAATGAAGCTGCATTTAAGACTTTGTACAAAATACACTTCTAAAACCTGACATGTATTTGATTAAAAAAAAAAAAAAAAAAAAAAAAAAAAAAAACAAAACACCAAAAACCTGCCTCAAACAAAGAAAACTGCTGTTAGTCCCAGTTACTCCAGGCATCTCTCTATCAGCCTAGGTAAGTGTAGTGAAAATACTGTTATATCAGCAAATCTGGTAAGGCACTAAAGATAACTTAAAAAATAGTTATTTCTGAAAGAAGCAAGTTCAGTCAAGGCCTGCCAGTTCATTTCAAGAAAATTTTAATGAATATTCTTCTGAGTTAGAAATAGTACTATCAAAACTAGTGGCAATGGCTATGGTACAAAATGTTGTTTATAAACTGTTAAAACAACTGATGACTCATTTGTTTTGATAAACCTACTTTGATATGCAGTAATTCTCTTGTATGGCTAATTTTTAATCCTTTATCATAATTATACAGTAAAAAGATAAATAAAAATAATTGCTAGAATCTGCTTTATACAAATACGCAAGTGGTAGAATATATCTGATCCTGAGAATAACTTTTTTCAAAGTATCATTTTCTGAATGTTGTGTATTTATTTTCAAATAGAAAAGCTTTTAAAAGAAAGACCGATTTCCAGATAACACGTATATTCTCTTCAATAGTTATGTATTTCAAATGTTTTGTTTCCTTAAATGATGTGAGCTATTTGGATGAAAGCAGTTGCTGATTGATTAACTCTTCGTGTATTTTAGTAAGATGCTATTAGTGTTTCTCTCTGTAAAGGTTCCAAAAAGTTTCCACTTGCTCAGTCTGATGCTCTGCTGATGAAAATGCGCTCACTAGCAAGTGAGGAATTCAATATGATGATGCAGCGGAGAATGAGCCAAGAAAATCCTATTCAAGCCACTGAGGCAGAGTTTGTACAAAGGTTACAGAGGCTGGCTGTTCTAGCTGTTAACAGGCTCATTTATTTAGGTAGGATTTCTTTTTGTTCATCTCTGTTTTGACAGCTAGGGTAGTGCTGTATGAAAAATGGGTTCTTGCTTTTGGAATGTTAAAATGTTTGAGAGGGAAGTAACACTGCTGATGCTAGTTTAATGGATTTAACCATTGTCTGAGTAATTTGTCTCTCAGTATTATGTAACTGACAATCTGGATACATTTTTATCTGAATGAACTAGATGAGTTGTTTTAATTCTGTTAGTCCATTCATGTGTTAACTGCCTGAATTATTACCTGAAGATTTAACTCTGTGAAGGGGAGCATCTGTTCTCTTTAAGTGCATTAGTTTGCATGTTTTTGTGAACTGGCTACTTTTTGTTAGCAAGACTTGATGACTTCAGGGGCTAGTTCAAATTCCACAGAAGAAAGGAGGAGTAGGCATGGTAAATATAATAGTAAAGGCAGTATTTGATTTAATGCCAACTAAAGGAACATAGGTTTGTCTTGCTTGAGATGGTACTGATCAATATGTGCTTCTTTAATTTTAAGCATCTACTGAAGAGTGCCTTGATGTACTGGGTATAACAGAAAATACAAATCAAAGCAAACTTTCAGCACCCCAGCTGGAAGTTGCTGAAGAAGAAAGCCAGCATGAACTGCCTAGTAGAACAAATCCTTTTCTTAAAGAAATGTTCAAAATGTTGGTGGAAGGTGTCAAAGTAGCCACTGTAAGTAATTAGATATTGTCCACATTAAATAAAGCATGTTTCATGAAGTTCCTTTATTGGGAACTTTTAATGGATGAAGTCATCTGACCATAAATGCTTTTCTTACTGTCTCAATTAAGCTATGGCATTAGAAATTCTGTTTAGCCTCCCAGTTACTCTGCAGTTGTAAAAAAACAAATGCATCTGTTCTAATTTTTACCTTAACATTTAGCAAAAGTGTGCATCTTGAACAAACATACTAGACTTCTCTGTAGTCCGTAAATTTGCTTTGTCTCTTAAACCTCAGCATTTCAGTTTGCAGACTATAAAACAAGATCTGCTGTGCATCCACAGATGATGGAGGGTTTGAGCAATTAGTGTCTATAATACATTTTAGAGTTGAGAAGGATAATTTTCTTTTTTGTCAGTTGTGGCCAAAGGGTTGAGAGTTTACTAGCATATGGGTGGTAGCCTGTTCACCTATCCAAGGTGATGAGGTTTTGCTTGGGTAATTTGAAATAGCTTTATTGGAAAACAACTTACTGTTTTTTCTTTATTTATTTCTCTTAGACCATCTTTATAAAAAGTAGCTTAACCTAACTTTCTTTCTAGCTCTGGAAAATTAAGTTTGTTAGGTCAAAGGAGGTGATCCTGCCCCTCTACTCTGCTCTCGTGAGACCTCACTTGGAATATTGCGTGCAGTTCTGGTATCCTCAATGTAAGAATGACATGGAACTGTTGGAGCAAGTCCAGAGGAGGGCCGTGAGGATGATCAGAGGGCTGAAGCATCTCCCATATGAAGACAGGCTGAGAAAGTTGGGGCTGTTAAGCCTGGAGAAGAGGAAGCTGTGTGGAGACCTCATAGCAGCCTTCCAGTATCTGAAGGGGGCCTATAAGGATGCTGGGGATGGACTCTTCCTTAGGGACTGTAGTGATAGGAGAAGGGGTAATGGTTCAAACTTATACAGGGGAAGTTTAGATTGGATATAAGGAGGAAGTTCTTTATTGTGAGGGTGGTGAGGCACTGGAATGGGTTGCCCATGGAAGTTGTGAATGCTCCATCGCTGATGGTGTTCAAGGTCAGGTTGGACAAAGTCTTGGATGACATGGTTTAGTGTGAGGTGTCCCTGCCCATAGCAGGGGGGTTGGAACTAGATGATCTTAAGGTCCTTTCCAATCCTAACAGTTTTACATTATCTTTCCATCATGCTTTACTTGTACTTACCAAAGATGGCAGTTTTCTTTTTGTGAGCACAAGCACCTCAGTCCAATGCCTGATTTCTAATCTTTTGAGGTAATTTGTTTAGAAGCAGGTGATTAATGTAGAAGGACTACTCACTAAAATAAGCAAACAAAAAAAGAAAACCTTTTATTTTAAAAACCTGTACATCACGATTCTCACACTGTTTGGATCTAACTGAAAATTCATTTTTTTCTTAATATTGTCAGATTAAGAAAAATGTGCTTATTTTCTTAGAATGAATAAACTCGTCTTATGTTTTTAGTAAAACACCTTTTAAACTAATAATGACCTTTAAACTAAAATTAAACACTTTATTTTGGTAGAGAAATTTTTGTCTTTACATTTTAATTGTTTTAACTGTGTGTTGTGTAATGTGAAAAACTTTGTAAATGGAAATTCTAACTCGGTAATATTAAGGAAACTGTCTCTATTTAGGGCACCAGCAGAATGAATGCACCAAAGCAACAGTGGAAGCGAATCCTTTTGTCATGTAAGGACACATTCCGTACACAACTCGGCAGGCTTCTTGTACACAACATGTCTCCAACAAGGCCACTGCAAGAGAGAAAACAGACTTTGGAGATGGTACATGATATAAATTACCAAGAGATTATGCGTGACTGTCTCAGCCCAAATTTGCAAGTAAGTTCAAGAGTGTGAAAAAGTTTATAAAACCCGTATTCAGTGTTTTTGTTTAAATTTTACCATTATTTAGAACTGTACATAGATAAAGTTGTTTGCTGGTGTTTTAACAATGTTTAGTGTAATGACAAACTTACGTCGTAGAAAATGCTTAGTGTAATGACAAAGTTATGTCATACAAAATGCTTGTGTGTACCTCTGAAATTGCTGTATTACCCTGAGAGTAGACAGTTTTTTAAAAGGCAGGATAGAATGATGATCATAGAACAGTTTGGGTTGAAAAAGACTTTAAGATCATCTAATTCCAACCCTCCCGCCATGGGGAAGGATGCCTCACACTAGACTGTGTCACCCAAGGCTCTGTAAAGCCTGGCCTTGATCACTGCCAGGAATGGAGCAGTAACAGCTTCTCTGGGTAATGAAATGCCAGTGCCTCACCACCCTCACAGTAAAGAACTTCTTTGTGTCTATCCTGAACTTCCACTGTTTAAGCTTAAACCCATTATCCCTTGTCTTATTTCTACCATCTTTGAAGAGCCCCTCACTGGTGTCCCTGTAGGCCCCTTTCAGATATTGGAAGGCTGCTAAGAGGTCTAAATGATGATGTTTCTAATGTTGACTCTGTAACAAATCAACATCACATCTCCACTGTAGGGCAGGAGCAAAAGGTTGTACTAGCTTTAACATGAAGAGTTTTACTAAGGATGCTAGAACTTAAGCCTTGGAACTCTCAGCTGCAGATTTCCTGAAACTTGTAAGAACTGATTGCCACTAGATTTTAAGAGGCAGCCAGTTCTCAATCAAAGCAATACTCTATGTTTTCTTATTTAGCCTTTATTAATTCTTACAGTCGTATTGTGTATTCTATGTTCTTAAGTAGCTGAACAGTTTCCCCTGCCTTTCTGGGTATGTCAGGAAGAAGCTTCTCTTGATTGTACCTTTAGTGCACATTTTGAAGAAAGCATTTCTTAGAGGCATGATCGGAAAGGGGGAAGAATGTTGCTGTTTGAGATATTTGGGAACTGCAAGAATGAAAGAAATTATGTAAGATGCGCCATGGTTTGACTTACTATGTACTAATGAGAGAAAGTACTTATTGGATGAACCTATGACACTTATGTGGCTCTAATCAGATACATGTTGCTCAGTTGACACTTTTACCAGTAAGAAAAGAGCTGACATACTAGAATTGGCTGCTTTGGGAGAGTGTCACATTGACTGCATTTATTCCTTGTGTCTAACTTCATTATGTCAGCTCTAATTTGGTTATTCAAACAAGGTGTAGCATTACTGCCAGGCAAAAATAGGAGTGTCTAGCACATATTTCCTGAAGTATAAACAAGGCTGCAAGAGCTGAGTACTTGGAAAAGAAACTTGGATTTCCTATAAGCCATTTGAAAAGTCTCAAGATGGTGGAGGAGATTTTAACATGTGGAGGATTAAATTCAGTGTATTTTTTACTTTCAGAAAAGTTGCTCTTCAAACATTAAAATGGACATTTTTTAAAAATCACAGAAGAATTAGAAGAAATCTGTCCAGGCTTACTAGGAAAGGGAATAAAGCTGAGATAAAAACCTGCTCAGCATTGTGTTGCGGAAATGAGAATAACCATACATCTGTTTTCCTCTCTTCTTTTCATCTTCTAGCATGGACCTAAATTAGTGCTTTATTTGTGTGAGTTAATGCACAATCACAGTGATGAAATGACCAAAGAAGAGCAAAAAGCAGTAGGAGACCTTCTGAATACATTGAAATGTTGTGGCTATAAATGCATTCCCCTGAGCCCCCGTCCAAAACCAGATCTAATAAAAGCTTTGAAAGAGGTTTGTGAATAGAAATTTTACTTCAAAAAGGGCGTATATTTGAGACAATTCTCTGTAAGATGGGGTCAGAGTTTTACTGCAAAAAATTGGTTTGCTTGTTTTGTGCATGGCTTATGTTTTTGAGGACTCTCTTTGGGTTCTGAATACTTCTGTCGCTCATATTTAATGCTTCACAGCAAGCACATTCTAAGTCTTCTTGGTTAAACGTATTATTTAACCCAGACAAAGGTGAGAGTTTGTAATTAGCTACTGGTGTATCTCATTGTCAGGGCAAGAAAGAATTTTTATGGTTCCTTTAAAAAAAAAATACATAATTTAGATATAATGTAATAAAACTGTGGTAACTGAAATGATATCTTGATGGTTTTAAATACTGTGAAGGTATCAGTTGAACAATTTTGTTAGTCTTTGTTCTTTAAATTGGCACATCCGTTTGCTTCTGCTTCTTTATTTTGTCCATCTAAAAAAAAACGAGTAATGTATAAAACTTCCATTCAGGATCAGAAGAAATATGAGATGGAAGAAGGTGTGAACAAAGCTGCTTGGGAGAAGACAATGGCTAACAATCGGCAAAAGTAAGTGCCACCTTAACGGGCTGCATGGATCAGTTTTTGCTCATTTGGCATTTCACCCAGAATTTTAAAACTGTTGTGTCTGCCCATTCACCTCTCCTATTATAGGCTGTGCAATAAATGTAAGGCAGGTGCCCCTGCAACTAATTGATTTTCAGTAGATAAAGCATTGTATTAATTGTATTATTTCAGCACTTTTTAGAGCTATGTAGACTGCTGCTAATTGGCATAATATAAATTTTGGTAGTTTGTAGTGGATCAAGAGTTTTTTTCCTGTTAATTCAGATTGCAAGTTTTGCCATAAAAATCAGATCTGAGATGCACAAATGCTTCAGTGTAGGCAATTAATAGCTGTAAAGGTCAGCTCAGTTAAGAGATAAGACATTACTATGTTAAATACCTGAAGTGATTTGAGCAGTGGTATATTCTGTTCTTAAGATGTTATTATAATGACTGTACATTAACTAGTAAGCCATACTAATATATATATGTTGATCTTGTGATGGCTTGGCTTGGCTTTTGCCACAAGTAGTAGCCTTTTTTGAAAGGCTAAGAAGCAGAAGCTGTTCCTGGGTATTGTGAAAATCATGTAGGCTAAGCAGCTTTGCATCTGCCATGACGAACTATGGGTGTCTATTGCCAAGTTGACTGTATCTTATAAGGCATTTTGGTATCTTGCCTTCCCTTTTCAGTGTGCTTATTTGACATTTTAAACCTACTCTTTTTCCTTAGTCTCTTTCAACGTCTGGATACAAAATCTAAAGATATTTCTAAAATAGCCGGAGACATCACACAAGCTGTGTCTCTGTCACAAGGAATGGAAAGGAAGAAAGTAATCCAGCACATCAGGGGGATGTATAAGGCAGAGCTAAGTGCCAGCAGACACTGGGAGGAACTTGTTCAGCAGCTTACCCATGATCGGTAAGTTATTCTCTCATCCCAGTGAAAAAAATGAGAGGAGACAGACTCTATGCCTGACACATGCTTCTCATTCTACTTAGAGGCGCATGAAATGTAGATGATTAGCAAAAGTAATTCTCATTTTAACATCATATGTTTAAAGACTTGTTTTATTCTTCAATTTTTTAGGGTTACTAGCCAAGTCCTGTTTCTATGCCAATTAGACAGCTTTTTCGGCAGATATATTTTGCTCTACTAGAATGAATAAAGTCATAAAAATTCCATATTTGGCATTACATTGATGGAATAACAACGTTTTTGGGATCATGTTATTCACATTAGCATCCAGGTGTTGTGCTCACTAATCTGTGTAGAGCAAAGGATGCCTTGACAAAAAATGAGACCATGATATTTTTACCACTGCAGAACTAGTATTATGCCACACTTGCAGTAGCTGTTTTCAAAATAAAGTATCAGATGCATTGTATTGCTGTTCTGATCAGAATTTGCCACTTCAAGAGCAGCCTTGCAGTAGTAGCTCGTAAGTAGTCAGTCAGTGGTGTAGCTTATGAGAATAAATTACAGATTCAGTCTTTTGATACTTTTCTGAAAAAATTGCCCAATGTATTACTGTAAAACTTCTGCCTTTCTACTATTTAAAAAAAGAAACAGAATGCATATACATGTATACTCATACCTTTTTTCTTTAGAGCACTCTGGTATGATCCAGTCTATTACCCAACTTCTTGGCAACTGGATCCAACAGAGGGCCCAAACAGAGAGAGGCGTCGCTTGCAGAGGTGCTACCTGACTATTCCAAACAAGTACCTTCTCCCAGACAGGCAGAAACAGGAAGGTAATTACAACATCTTCTAGGAGCATACCTCAATTGTAATGACTACTAGTGCCTTATCATTTGTGTTTTTTTTTTTTTTTTTTTTATAGGCATGATAAAAACTCCATTATCTTATCTATTTGAAGACAAAACACATTCTTCTCACTCTTCTACTGTAAAAGACAAAGCTGCAAGTGAACATATAAGGTAGGCTTTGAGTAACGCTTACCTCTTTCTTGCCTTCTACTATTCCAATGAAACAATTACCCTTACATTTTTGTTTAAATAAAAATTGAAAAATAATCAAGTGAGATTAGAGACTTTTCTGCTGTACTCGTGAGCAAAAGATCAGAGTTACCACCTTGTATATGTTCTGAGTCTTTAAACAGCCTGTCTCCACAACTTCAGAAATCATTAAAAGCAAACACTGTTTGGTGTGATATGGGGATAGAACTTTTGTGGGTTAACCTGATGGGATTTCTTTACTTATTTGTCACTTAGATATCTAAGACAGGCAGTGCTACTAGATCTGGTAGGTCTTTTCATCATCGTTCAAGAGCAAACTGTATTTTTATCCTCTCTGCTTTTATCATTGTGCTACTCAAGTCTGCAGTTGTGTCTATTTACCATCTATTACAGGCCTAAAATAATGTATGTATATACTGCCTAAAATAATAGCCAAGAGCACACAGAGAAATAAATACAAATACAGTAATGTGTAAGTCTAGAAAGTTGAGGTTTTATTTTCTTCCCTTCCTTGGGATCTGAGCCCTTAGAGTCATGATGTTGAAAAGTCTTAAATGGTACCCTTTGAGGCTATTAGTATTAAGTACATGCTGAAAGGTACATAAATCATTTTGAAATATTTCAGAGTTAATCGAAGATGTATAAGTGTAGCACCTTCTAGAGAGACTGCTGGTGAACTGCTGCTAGGTAAGTAGATTTTGCAGTCCTTGTAAATATTTTTGTGTAAAATTCTTCTGTATACGTAAACTCAGCTGACTCTTTTTAAAGTAATTGAGCTGTTGTATTACATTTACTTTATAGATAAGATTTATCTTTCTTCCCTGTTATTTGCATGAGTGCTATTTGGACCGTAGTTGCAGACATTAAAATTTAAACTCGCTAAAAGATGTGGAATGATAAACTCTATTTCTGTCAAGTACTGTCTTGGCCAGGTACCATTCTTAGTATTTTCCTAACCTTTGGACATTTTTTACATAACACTAAGATGCATTACACAAAAAATAGTATCATGTGCATTTTTACAACTGTTTCTTCCTGCAGGAAAATGTGGCATGTATTTTGTTGAAGACAACGCTTCAGACACAATTGAGAACTTGGTAAGTATTAGTGCATAATTGTCTAGCTTTTAATATTTCCAAACTATGACCATGAGTAACTTTTGTACACTGCCACTGAGACTGCCAGAGTAATAGAGTCAGAGGTCTCTGGAAAGGCCAGTCTAACTGATTAGTACTACAGTTATAGATCTCTGGACAAGATTTCTGTTGCCTCTGGCTGTGGAAGTGGTGGCGATAGAAAAAAGCAAAGATGTGGGCCTGAGGCTGGAAGGAAATGAGGAGGGATATGGGGAAGCTTCTGTACAATGTTGGTTGTTGGTCTGAGTTCAACAGTGTAAGTGCTTGAGCTTGCTTTGATCTGCACCTCTAGATAACTTTTCTTACTGGAAGCTGGAGCACTAGGAAGTACAGAAACTCAAGTGTATGAACTGTGCTGTACTCTGTAGCATAGGATGTTCTCGTGCCCCCCTTATCCTGTACAAGAGAGGACTATCTCATAGAGGAAACTGGACATGACCTAATCCTTTTGATAATATATCAGAGCCTTTGTATAAGCTTATACATTCAAGAGACATGTCGGAAAAATAAAGATATGGGTTATATTGCTGAAAGCATGAAACTATTTTCAGGGAGCTCTTCTATGCATGCATTAAGCACACAGCTGCTGTGATTTAAGATATTACTAGCTGTTTTGCTGCTTTGTCTTTCTTAAAACTGTCAGATTTAGGATTTGTGGTGAAGCTTTACTTGCTCTGGTTGGCTGTCCAATATTTTAGCTTAAGAGTCAGTGAAAATATGGCAGTATGTGTTAGTGTTAGGGAACTGGAGCAGCTGGTGAGTATGCATGATGTTTTGTCCACTGTCTTGAAGAGAGTGGAGGGTGGGAAACATATGAAGAAAATCACAACAATATTTTAAAGAATCACAGCAAAATTAAATTTTGCCTTACTAATGGCTACATGCTGGCTGCATTTAAGGGCTGGCTGCAGCCCTTAAAGAAGGAAGATTTCTTCTTTAAAAACTTATTGTTCAAAATAACTTTTTCAATGAATATTCTGCAGAGTTTTCATGGAGAAACTGAACCAGCATCGTTTTCTTGGACCTATGAGGAAATTAAGGAAGTTCATAAGCGCTGGTGGCAGTTAAGAGACAATGCCGTGGAAATATTTCTAACAAATGGCAGGACTTTACTCTTGGCTTTTGATAACACAAAGGTAATGTGACACTGATGAGTAATATATAAAAGCATTTTGCTTTGTTGCCTTAACATGTATATTCATGCATTGGCTTTTGAGGAGATGTGTTGCATGTATTAATTTCTGTCTAGTAACTTTGAATGAACTTTACTCAGGTAGACTGCTATACAAACACAGTCATGTCAAACACATCTCTGATGTACTAAGACACAAAAGAATCTTAGTAATGCTAAACAGTAGTGCATTATGGCATGTATCAGGAAATTTGTAAAATGAGAAAACCTTACTAAGTCTTGATAGTTTGAAGCTTTTAAATTAGTGATTAAATCTGTGGTGTTTTCTTCTAGGTCCGTGATGATGTGTACCACAACATCTTAACTAACAATTTGCCTAACCTTTTGGAATATGGAAATATTACTGCTTTGACCCACCTGTGGTGCACAGGACAGATTACTAACTTTGAATATCTGACTCATTTAAACAAACACGCGGGCCGTTCCTTCAATGATCTCATGCAATATCCAGTATTTCCTTTTATACTTTCTGACTACATCAATGAAACGCTGGACCTAAATGATCCATCAGTATATAGGTAATATGAAAAGTTTGGAACTGGTTATTTCCAAAGAGTTGAACTGATCATCCAGTATAGCTTTTTAAGTTCATTGTACTAAACTACATACATATGCAAATGGAATTGTTCAGGGGCAAGCCTGATCTGTAGTAACTCTGGGCTTGTTACAAAAAGTGACTCCTTTACCTCAAATATTTAAATAAAATGCGTAGTATTATGAGTGTGTATAATCAAATGATGCTTTGATTTGGGCTTGTTTACTGTGTTAATGGGATATGGATATTCCACAGATTTAAATAAAAGCTGGATGTTTAAATTGATGTGAATGAAGGCTTGCAGGCCAATTAGTTGAATAGAAAAGGAAATAATATTGTACATTACTTGGCCAGTTACAAAATCATATTGTCTACATTGTGAATTGTCCCACTCTGATGAATTTCTGTTAAGCCAATTTAACATGTGTGCACAAAGTCTTTGCCTTTACGTGATGCCTCTAATTTGACAGAGGCGCTTTGCAGTTGCTTGCCTGTTTCTGTGCTATGGGGGGTAGCCTGTGGGTCTGAGTTTGCCTTCAGCACTAACTGAAAGTGGCTTGTCACTTTCATTATATTAAATTAAAGATGTTATTAAAAATAATGCAGTATTAAATGACGTGAATCAAATCTTTATAAAAATTACAAGATATCAGTACTACTTCTATTACAGAAATCTGGTTAAACCAATAGCCGTGCAGTCTAAAGAAAAAGAGGATCGTTATGTGGATACTTACAAGGTAATTTGGATAACTTGTTTCTTGCCTTTTTCCTCTGTATAAATGTTATGGAGGCTTTAATTTTTTAACATATATTGATGGGGTGAAAAGAAACCACAAAGTGTTTTATGCCTCTGGTATTGTAATTTCCAATATGCTATGTTGCTTGGGAATTCTTTTATAAAATGCTTGTAACCTGTGTTTGGCCTTCTGCCTGAAATCTTAAATCAGTTTAGTCTTTCCATGTGATACTGCTGAGGAGGTTAAATTAGTATCTTCTTACATATGACCACACGTATATTTAAATATCCTTAAAAATCAGAAAGATAACTTACTGCTGTTTGTTTGAAATTACTTCCATGGAACTTATATCTGTTCTTTATTTGATAGGAGAAAGTACTTGTTTTCTCTCATGTACTCTGTTACTTTAACATGCCCTAATATGATTACAATGCTCTTTGATTTTTGTTTTTCTCTTCAAATTGTTTTAAAGGCTGTAGGAAATGACAATATGCTAGGGAGTGAAAGCATCTGCAGCTGAATCTTCAAACATGTCTATATCATTATGGTTTAGTGTATTATTCACAGATTTTTTTTTCATTAAGTATTGAAAAATCTTTGCAATGACTCCGCTGTTTTAGAAAATGAGGGGAAAAACTAAAGCAAAAGTATTAAATAACATAAAAGATTTAAATCGGCTTAAGGCTGATGCTGAACTGGATTGTAAAAAGTGATCATGTCTTTTAGACACTGTCATTTAGACACTTAAAATTTATTTGATTCCAAATCACATAGAAATGTATGTTCTTTTAAAAGTTTCAAGTTTTATTCCTAGACAACTGTCGCGGTTTCAGGCGTAAATCAATCTGCCTGCCCACTCACTCCTCCCAACCTTCTTTCCCCCCCACTTCACGGGGGCAAGCTGTTATTTCTGTTACTGGAGGGCAGTCTAAGTAGAAGATTTATGGTGGGTTTTTTTCTACTACTTTTCTAGTATTTGGAAGAAGAGTACCGTAAAGGAGCAAGAGAGGATGATCCAATGCCTCCTGTACAACCGTATCACTATGGATCTCATTATTCCAACAGCGGAACTGTGCTTCATTTCCTAGTTAGACTGCCACCTTTTACTAAAATGTTTTTAGCCTATCAAGGTAAAGTTCTTTTTGCTTGCATTTGCCTTTCACATCTGGGCTTTGTCCCACTGAGCCAGGAATGCTAATTCTTACTGTTTAGCATAGTTTATCAATCCCAAATAGCTGTGTTCAATCAAACCAAATCTGGTATGCTTTCACAGTAGACCCATTCTGAAATTGTCAATCCAGACCATAAAGCTGTACAACTTACATTTATAACTTAATCTAGAATAAAAAGGTGACCTTAAGTCCATGTCTAACACGTAGTAATTGAGATAGAAGAATTCCAAATGTTTTCAGCTAATTGGAGAGCAGATAACTAAAAAGTTGCGGATGTTCAACTGTTATGCTGTCTGCCATTGATATAACAAATTCAGTTTGGATTTCTTTACAGATCAAAGTTTTGACATCCCAGACAGAACTTTTCACTCTACCAATACAACCTGGCGACTGTCTTCATATGAATCAATGACTGACGTAAAGGAGCTTATCCCAGAATTTTTCTATCTTCCTGACTTTCTAGTTAACAGAGAAGGTATATTGAAGATGATAAAACTGTATTCCTGAGACAGCTGTACGGTTGACCCTATAGGTTGAAACTGAGAACATTTATATCCCTAGACTGAATATGCTAAGTAGTAGATGTATGGGAGAAGCTGGCACATGTTTGCAGGATATGCTAAAAAAGCTGTTATGCAGGACTTGGAGAAGTCTTTGCACTGCTGACATAGTTATGAAAAGATGTTTCCTGTTGTCTGATTTTTCCATTTGAAAGAGTTTGTACAGCTTGAATGTGTTTGAGGAGGTCGGGTGGCTTCTTAATGGTGCCGCTTGCTGATCAGCAATCTCTGTACTTGATGGCTGCCTTTCATAGAACCTTATAAAGACCTTTTTTAAGTTACTGTCAACTAAAATGTTGGAACATTTACTCCCCCCTCTGTAGGTTTTGATTTTGGAGTACGTCAAAATGGTGACAGAGTTAACCATGTCAATCTTCCACCCTGGGCTCGTAATGATCCTCGTCTCTTCATCTTGATTCATCGTCAGGCCCTAGAGTCTGACCATGTTTCCCAGACAATCTGTCACTGGATTGACTTGGTGTTTGGTTATAAGCAAAAAGGCAAGGCCTCTGTTCAGGCTATTAATGTCTTTCATCCTGCAGTAAGTATTTGCTAAGCAGTGTGTTTGCTCATTGTACATAGTAACTTAATGGGAGAAAATTTGGTCTGACTTGCTTGGAGAACATCCAGCATGAAGCAAGATCCCTTGCTTGTGAAGTCTTGAATAGGAAAAGACTTTAACCATTTCAGTACAGACCTGATAAGATCCCATGGACTGTTGTGGGACTTAGTGAATTAGTTTGCTTTTCTTGCCTTGTGTTAGGTGGGGAGGTGATCAGGTATGGGGTTCAATGTTTCTGGATAGTTGTTTGCAGTGGTATATAGGTACTATGTTTACATGCTTCTGTGTCATTCAGAAAAAGCTTTTAATAAGGCAGATAGTGCTGCAGCTTTTGATACAATTAAAATAGTTCAGTTTGTCCTGAGCTCATTACTTATGTTCTTCCCTTCATATACATCTTGTGCTTTGTCCCTCTAATAAGCACTTCCCTTCCAGTAAATTTAATTTCAAGTAAGTCTTCATTAAATGTAAAGAATTCCAGGATTTTACTACTTAATTGAAACGCAGATATCTTGGATTGTATTGTTTAGCTTCAATTGTTGCAATCACAAGGCTTGCTCAACCAGGCAGTCCTGGTTTCAAAAGCATTGAGTTGTTATCCACGTATTTATTGGAAGGTATCCCTGTCCATGGCAGGGGGGTTGGAACTTGATAATCTTAAGGTCCTTTCCAACCCCAACTGTTCTATGATTCTATGATTTTAATTGTTCATTCTATAGCTGGAAGAGCTAATAAAGCAGTAGTGTTTGTCAGTGGTGGCTTCTTCTTTTCAAGTAGCCGTCCAACTGCTTTCCTTCCTTATTTTGTACTTACGTATTGATCTAGTTACTACCTTAGGTCTCAGTTATTAAGTTTATGCGAGTGTGTTCATTGTTTTTTTTTAAAGTGAAAAGTCAAGGTCTTTGTCAGTGTGACTGAGGAAATGTGTGGCACAGAGAGAGGCATGAAAAAGATAATTAGAGAGAACTTCTTTCCTGAACTATGAAGGTTCTTTCTCCTTCCCCATCCCTGACCAGAGCTTTAACATATTAATTAAAAAGATAAACAACCTTTTCAATTTTTCTCTTTATCAGGCAGCAACCTGTCTGGTTTTGCATAGGCTGGTAAAGGTCTTCTGAGAACCTCTTTGACAGAAATCAGTCATGGAATACACATGGGAGCAGCTCCCATGGTAAATCTTAAAAGTGGTAGTCATCTCCATCAAATATGTAGTGACAAGGTTACTGTTCTCAGTGGCTCTTTAGCAGAGCCATTGAGGGATGGCTTCTGGTCCAGATCTTAACCAAACAAGCAAAGAGTCTGCCTCTAAATTTGTGTTCATATATTGAGAGATCTTTCTCAAAGACAAACCTTATTCTTGCCTCTCCACTTTTGTTTTTTCCCTCTCTAGACCTACTTTGGGATGGATGTTTCTGCTGTTGAGGATCCTGTTCAAAGAAGAGCTCTTGAAACAATGATAAAAACATACGGGCAAACACCTCGCCAGCTGTTCCATGCAGCACATGTTAGTAGGCCTGGATCCAGGCTCATCATGGAAGGAGAACTTCCTGCTGCCATGGGATTACTTGTGCAGTTTGCTTTCAGAGAAACCAGGGAACACACTAAAGAAATAATATATCCAGTATGTCATTTTGATTTCAAGATGGCTTAATTATCATTCATGTGCTGTAATTGTTGTACCATAATGTTTGCAGTTTTCTCCCTAAAACTGCAACTTCCTACCCATATCATACTGTAAAGAAAATACACAAAATTAAGGTGTTAGTGAAAATGGTTTTGATATATTTTGTATTTATCTATGTTTTGTATATAACTAAGATCTGAATTTCTTGGTTATAGCAAATAGGTGTTGAAAAGCATTTTATTTAACTGTTTTTATACTTTCAGTGATGAATTCTGGGATCTGTTTGTAAACTTATAGTAGATAACCACATACTGTGCTTTCTTCCATCTTTGTCCTGCAGGCAAAGTTGAACCTTCTTCACTTTGAATACTTTTTTTCCCTAAAGTCCAGTGAGAGACTGAATCCTTGCACCTAAATAAACCAGATTTTTTCACTAACTACCTAAACTGCAAGCTTGCTACCTCGGCTGTTAAAGAAGTGAGAGAACTACCTTAGAGCTGATAGTTCTACTGATGACACTAGAATGTTTCATACTTGTCTTTCCAGTGTTTTTACAATACTTGCACAGTCCTTACCATGTCATTTCTTACAGGAATGTGATATGAACAATTCTCCTTTACTAATGAAATAATGTTTTTCTGAAAACTTTTAACCACCTTTTAATTTGAACTTTATCTGTGCTTGATTTAGAGTCCATTACCATGGATAAAAGGCTTGAAGTGGGGGGAATACGTTGGTTCCCCAAGTGCTCCAGATCCTGTTGTCTGCTTTAGCCAACCACATGGAGAAAGGTTTGGCTCCCTCCAGGCTTTACCAACTAAAGCTATTTGTGGTTTGTCCCGCAAGTTTTGCCTTTTGATGATATATAGCAAGGAACAAGGTATGAATTTGTGCTTATTCTGTATGTGTACAATATATGTGAAAATAAGCCATAAAAAAAAAAAATAAATCTGATGCTACTCTTATTCTCCAGTTAACTTCCCAAATTAAGTTACTTTTTCCAAATACTTGTTTATAAATCCAGAAACAGCTTCCTTGTGTGTGGTATCTTTTGTGGAGGGTGGATTTTACTTGTAATTTTCAAAACTACAGTAGAGGTTTCTAAGTTGATATTTTTGATAACAAAACTAAGTAACCTTCTCTTTGAATAAGAGGGCACTGGAAAAGGATGCCCAGAGAAGTTGTGGCTGTGTCATTGTTGAAAGGGTTCAAGGCCAGGTTGGATGGGGCTTTGATCAACCTGCTCTAGAGGAAGGTGCCCCTGCCCATGGCAGAGGAGTTGGAACTGGCTGATCTTTGTTTCTAAACCAGACCATTCCATGATTCTATGAAGTTATGAACAATCAATCCTCTATCTGGGAAGTATTGTCAGCCTTTTCCTCTTTTCTCCACTACAAGTGAAGAACATTTCTTCCAACATTTCTTCAAAAAAGCTTTGCCCAGGTTGCAGACTGTCTTTAGAGGACACTCAATGTTTAAATAGTTTCTGAAAGTTGTTTATAATACACTACAAATTAAGCCACAGCCAAATAGAAAACATCTTGTTTTGTAACTTCAGGGTTTTTTTTTTTATATTCTAACTTGTGGTAGAACATGGGCCTGAGATTTTTATTGTTAACTAAAAAAAAATTACCAACTTCTTGGTTGCACATGCAATGCAATATTGTGTGCCTTCCTTCAGGTGTGAGAAGCATGCACAGCACAGATATTCAGTGGTCAGCTATCCTGAGCTGGGGATATGCTGATAACATTTTAAGACTGAAAAGCAAGCAAAGCGAACCTCCAGTCAACTTTATACAGAGTTCACAGTTCCATCAGGTAAAAAAAAAAAAAAAATCAGATTTTTCCTCAATTTAATACTGGTAAATTAAGTGGTGGCCTGACCTGGCAGAAGGTACTCTTGCTTTCATTTTTCTTGGAGATTAGCATCCAAACATCACTATTGAATATGTTTCATTCTGCTCTGGAGTGTGTCTCATTGCTCGAGTGTGTCTCATTGGCCAGGTGTCTCATCCCTGAATGTGATCGTGTACTAGGTAAAGATACCTTTTGAATGCTTTTGATCTTTGTAGCTCTTGCCTTCTATGGCATATTGGTGTGCATTTATAAAAGCTTAAGTTCTGGGTCAAGAAAAATGAATACAGGAAAAAATTATAGATGCTTCACATTAGAAGTAGAACTCATCTATAGCTTACGATTCATCTGAAAAAGATTGTCTAAAAGATTGTGGGGGAACACTGCATAATCTCTGCGCTCCAGTGATTGGTGAGATTCTACACAAAAGATTTTGGCTGATGATATGGTTGTAGATCTAGAACTCTGCAGTGATTCGCTGCTTTAGCTGTAAATTTTGGGCTACACAGTTTTCCTCTTTACTTGGTTTCCAAAGTAATAACAAATATGACCTACAGCAGGTATATTTTAACTCCTGGATTTCTTTAGCTTAGGTATTTTACAAGTCTTTCCAGTCAGAATAGTTTCTGTTCTAATTTTTTCTGGCTCTGTTTTGTTTTTCCAAGGTAACAAGTTGTGCTTGGGTGCCAGACAGTTGTCAGCTGTTCACAGGCAGTAAATCTGGTGTCATCACAGCATATATGAACAGATTTACTAGCAATACGGTAAGTTACATTGGATAGGATTTATATTTGAGGATTTAGCTGTATTCACTACTTCAGCTTTTCTTTAAACAGGAAAAGTGAGAAAACGAGATTGTTATATTCAGAACAATTTCTAAAAAAGATTTTGATTTTTTTTTTTTAATTCTAAATATAATTTCTAAAAAGATTTGAAGTTCTTGTTTAGTATTCTTTGACATTGGTAAATAGATTTAGCTCAGCATATTTATTTGTGTTTTTTTTTTATTTCTTTTAAAGATGATGTTCTCATACCGCTAGCCTCTAGTCAGCCCTCATCATCTGAATACACATACAGCTCCAACTATATTCAGGCTAGGTCTTGGAATTGAAGCACTCTGGCACAATGAAGCCCCCTACATTAGGGAGTAACTCTTGAAGGATAGAGAGCTTTTCAAAGCCTTAATTGAAACCATGGAATGCATTTTCCCCTAAGTAAACATTTCAAATGCAGAAGGCACTTAGACTATGAAAAGCCAGGATGAAATCTCAGACAATATATATATTAACCACAAAGCCTTTTTCTTCACTTCATCCTATTCCCCAAGGGGAAAAGCTGTGAGGCAGGAAGGAAGAAGAGTAACTTGCATTACTTTAATGCATTAGTGGAAGATACTGAGATACTAATGGAGATCACCCTAAACTATGTGGTAACAACCATGGTATAAAAACATAAATAGAAACTGAAATTCATCTTCTGGTTAAGACTGAGTTTGAGTTCTGTCTGACTTTGCCAGCAGTAACTTCTACTTTTCATGGTATTAACAAAGAATTTGCAGCTTTCTTGAGAGGTAGTTTTTAGGTATCTGTGGGGTTACCTGTAGCAACTAAACTGAGTTCTCAAATTTAGGTTAATGCAGATAGATGCAGGTATTGACAAACATATTTATAGTATTGTGCTCCTTGATGCTCTTGAATCACTGCATTAGCATGGGTTTGAAGGAACCTTGGTATGATCTACTATACCTATCCATTTTCCTGTTTTAAATGACAGCAACAGCAAATGCTTAAACTGGGAAAAGCACAAACAGTTCAAGCAAGTTAAGCTTCAGTCAGTTGGATCTGAAGTCAGGCACCTTAACTGCTCACCAGAACAGTGAACTTATAAATAACCTGTACCAAGACATAGATGCCAGTTAAAAGGTTTTTGGTGCCCCAAAATAGAAATATATTTGCTTCTGCAGTGCTGAAAAGAAACTCTAGTAGTGGGGTTTCCCTGCATTTCCTACAAACAAGTGATTTTTGTTCAGCTACGCAGATGTTCTCTTTGCGACTCTCTTTGCGACTCTCTTTGCTGAATTTCTCAGTGCTGATGGTTTTACATGCCCCAGGCAGACTGACCTTATGCCGATTTTGTAGCTCCTGTTGTTGAGTTCAATTACCCAAGTCAGGGCTGCAGGGAATGCAAATGTGCTTCCTAGCATCTGTTCTGTATGCATCTTGTCAGCTGTTCAGTGATAGAGTGAACAGGGTGTTATAATACAGTACTTGAAACATGAATATTTCTCCCTGCTTCACCTTTAAAATTTCAATGCATAGATGTAAACCAGATCATGTTGTTAATTGAATATGGGAATTCAAAAGCATGCTGCCAGAATTCAAAAATACCTATGTTCTGTGTCTCAGTTGCTCTGTTTCTTCCTAGCCTTTAAGAAGGTAAAAACCGATGAAGTACTGCTTTGAAACTGTGATTTATCTCCACAATAAGTCATACCTTCAAGAAAACTTCAGCTAAGGGTTTCTGGTTCTACAAACTACTCTAGCCTCCATTTGCTGACTATTGGGGTTGTCTTGCAAACAAAGATAGCATGCTTAATGACCTGTTTGAGTAAAACTGGCAGTGATTTTTTTTAAATGTTCCACTCAAATGCTGTAGGCAATCATTTTAGGTAGCAAACAGAAAGAACTGCTGTTTCAAGGTAGATGCATACCTGCATGTTTTACCATATCTGAACACTGGTTTAGTGGTTGTTATCAAAGAGTAAGTGGGAGGTAAAAAGGGGATATTATTTTAGCCATTAGGTAATTATTTCATAACTTATTAGATCTTAATACAGTTGTTGCTAAAATTCTAAAAATGTGAGGAAACAAACAGAAAAAGGCTCTGTTCTTTTGCAACGATTATTCTAATCTCTGTGTAGCCATTTGTCCTAAAGCATTAGTATTCTGATTAAGCAGCTACTTCAACTTACCCAGTTTTCAGGAAGTCTGAATCATTTAAAATTACATAACTTGAGTGTTAAATTTGCTGCTTAGTTTTTTTCTGGACTATATCTGTTTCTATATTTAAATTGACTTCCTGCATATTTTTTCATCTTGGTATCACTGAAGGACTTGGCACCAAATGGGGAATTCCCAATAATACCCTATACACAAAGCAGTAAGTGCTGAGCTGGGTTTTCTTTCCATTTCCAAGTACTTCCTCCAGATGCTGAAATATTGAGACTGTCATTTTGCTGTCACGTAGAAATGGCAGTCTTGTAGAAAACAAATCATCCAATTTCAAGGTGTGTAATTCAGACAGAAGTACAGTAGTTCATTTTGATTCATTGGACCATATCAAAATGTTTGTTTAGACTAATGCACTGGAAACAAAATGTTGAACATTAAGGATCACATTATAAAGCAGTAAACAATACTAAAGCATCAACATCATTAAAAGCAATAGAAACTAATTTTTTAAATCTAAGAATGAAACTTGTCCCTAGGTTTATCCTTTTCAAGGGGGAAGGGGGGGAACTGATCAAAACCAGCAACTCACCACAACAAAAAAACCCAACCAAAACCTTTTGCGTTTTTTTGTTTGTTTGTTTTTGTTTTGTTTTTTTTTTTACTGAGTTCATGTTTTATCTTGTTCTTTTCCAGCCTTCAGAGATAGAAATGGAATCTCAAGTCCATCTGTATGGTCACACAGCAGAAATAACAAGCTTGTTTGTGTGCAAACCATACAGTATAATGATAAGTGTCAGCAAAGATGGAACTTGCATCATATGGGATTTGAACAGGTACAGGTGCATATGTGACTTTTTCCAATGGCTTTAGTTTAAATGTCTGTTTTCTAGCCTCAGCATATCTTTACCCTTTTATACTTAACTCAGTTTGTTCTATGTATATTTTAATGTGAAGTCAAAGCCTTGCTGTTTTTTTTTTTTTTTTTTTTTCCCATGAATATTGCTGGAATTCTATAATGAATATGAAAAATACCATCATCATGCAAAATGCTGATTGTAATTAATATAACTCTTAAATATTTTCCTCAAAGAACCTTTTCTTTGTTTGAGTCTGAATTTCAGGCTTGTTTTCTTTATTTTCTTCAGGCTGTGCTATGTCCAGAGTCTGGCTGGACACAAGAGTCCTGTGACTGCAGTTTCAGCTAGTGAAACAACTGGTGATATTGCAACAGTTTGTGATTCAGGTATATTTTTCGGTGGAGAAAACTGTTCTGTCTTGCAGACGAAATATATCATGAGTCTTGCTATTAAATTAGTTACTGAGTGTGTATTAATCATCTGAGGATACATGTGGTCAAATAGGAGCACTCTTTTTCTTACATAGTAACATAATAAATTTATCCAGAGATTATTAGGTAGGTGTTGGAGGAAATCTACAAGCTAACAGCTTGATGTCTTTATAAAAGACTTAAACTTTCAGTGGATTCCTGGGAGACCTAAATTCTGTGATGTTGGCTGAAATGTTGTTATTCATGCTAATAATCGTTTTCATGTCACTTTAAATGATTCCATATCCCTAGAAGCAAGCATAGATCCTCCTCCATCTTATTTTAAACCAGGCCTTTATACTGTCTTGTGTTCCAAAGAGTACTGTATGTCAATGAGGTCATTATGACCTGTTTGAGCAGTGACGTTTTGAGAATCTTGTAAATTGTGTGCTCATTGACTTGAGGATTGACTGTGCTATAAGACTGAGTATCCGTAAAGCAAGTCCAAGTCCTCACGCCATTTTGCTGTCTATAAGGATACCAGTGCATATTGTGCTTATTTTGAGACTGGGTGGGGAATAGGCTCTATCTAAGTTCCAGAATATCGTTCCATTGATCCAAGGAGGTACGGAATAAGGAGGAAGAGAGCTTAATTTTGTTCATCTATATTGTTAGAAGGTGGTTATTGACCAAATTCTCATTTCATTTGGGGCAATCTTCTTTCTCTTTTGCCTTGAGTAAGAAGGGCCTCGCACCTTTAGCCACCTTTTCTTTACTTTGGTCCTCCATAGGCTGAACTGAAACTAAAAGTGTTCCAAATCAGAGGGAGAAACAAAGTAGTACAAGTCTGTGGTATTGAAGGACAAGGGGAAATTATTTGGTAGCTTCAGAAACCTAGTATTTATTTAAGTTTTAAACTGGCACGGAGACTTTCAACTGCATTTCTATAGCTCACAAATCAGGTTGGCTTTGGGTTTGTTTTTTTCTGGTTGGGTTTGTTTTTTTTTTCTGGAAAAGATTGTATTCTTTAATTAGTGAGGGGTATCAATTTCAATCATTTTTAAGACAGCAGTAGCTAGGTTGTTAATTCTTTAACAGAATCAAATAATCCGAGATAATCAGGTAAGATAACTGTGCTTGCTACTTCTAAGCATTTTACTTAAAATGCAAGCCAGGGTACAAGAACTAGCTGTTTAGAGTAGATAGTATGAATTCCAGGGAAGCTCTTAGTGCTGTTCTGTTAGTACATGAAAATCAGTCATTAAATTCATATAGCATTTTGTAAGTACAATGTTCCATAAACATGAAGTGATATCTTAAATCACTGCAATGGCTTGGTGGTTTGCATGCTCCCTGTCACAAAAGGAAAGAAGAGGTAATTGTTCACTGCATTGCACATCACTCCAAGTCGTTTAAACCTTGTGATATTTCAAGAAGTTTAATTCTTTAATACTTAAATATTCTGTTTCCTAGACGTAGCTGTGGTCTAGATTTATTTTTAATGTTCCTATGCTATGTTCTGTTGCAGTTGGAGGGGGTAGTGATTTGAGACTTTGGACTGTTAATGGTGATCTCGTGGGACATGTACACTGCAGGGAAAGTATTTGCTCTGTTGCTTTCTCTAACCAGCCTGAAGGAGTGTCTGTCAACGTGATTGCAGGGGGGCTTGAAAATGGAGTTGTAAGGTAAGCATTTAAAACATTTTTGTTAAAATGCCCTTTAACTGAAGCTCACAGTTTGAGAGCATGTAGCCGAAGATCATGCTGATATTTGGCTTTAAAGAAGGCGGATGAGGTGTTGTTCAGTTTCTGTTCTTAGTAGTTACTACATAGACTGTTTATCACTGAAATACTTGCAAAATTAAATGTGGAGAAAAATTAATTTATTTCAGACTATGGAGTACATGGGACTTGAAGCCAGTACGAGAAATTACATTTTCGAAGTCAGCCAAACCTATTGTAAGGTAAGAAGATCTTAAGCATACAAGAAATGGATTTTTCTCTTTAGAAAAAAACAGCAAACAAAACCACAGCAAAATATCCTTGAGTGTTGAACATGGATTTGATACGAGAACAGGAGGTAAACACCCGTATCTAAAAAAAGCAATGCAATCCTGCTAATTGTCCATAAATGCAAAATAAACACAAGTGTATTTGTAATGGCAGTAATAACTAGGTTCTGCTAATGACAGAAATAAGCAGGATTCCCTTGAGAACGGAACAATAGCTATTCTTCATAAGGCTAATATTTTTTCCCCCAAATCTATAAAAATCATGAGATAACTGTCAGACTCCAATAGATAAGTTTTTGTCTCCCCCAGAAATAAGGTAAAACACCACAATTGCAATTTTTTTCAAAGTCCCCTTGATGATTCATATAAGCAGAATTATTCTTATGCCAAAGAGTTTTCTGAGCAAAGAAGATTGAGTCACTAATGTCCCCCGTGGTATAGGAGTCTGCACAGAGGTCTTAGAGTTATGCCAAAACTTTATCATCTTAATGTTAGCGTAGTAACAAATCACTCTGAAAAATGTTTTTAACTATTGCTGAAGTATCATTTAAAGCCCAAACCACTAATCAATGATTTTTAGAAATGAAAAACATTGACTGGTAACAGTTGCTGTCTTTGTTACTCCCTTTAAAGAAGCATATTTCACAAAGCTGATTGATAAGGACTTAGTGGCTATTTAATAATTTAGGGTTTCCTGTTTAAATGAGACAGAAAATAGATACTGACCTTCATACTCTCTAACACTACCCATAGCATGACTGAAGGGGTTTACTACTGCTATAGCTCAAGAAATGCCTGGCTGAACAATAGTCCTGTGCTGTACCCTGAAATACAATGGATTTAGTTTTTGCCTTTCTCAGCAAGCAGATTCAGAGGGTACAGAATTCTGTTGCTGGAAAGCCTTCCTTTCAGAAGTAGAAGGGGCAGCCCAGGCAAAGAGTAGGATTCTGCTGCTGATCTTACCTTTTTCTGTGACAGTGCAACAAAAAAAAGTACTTAACTGCACATTGAACTGTTGGACAAAGCTGTAGTTCAGCCTTTTGGTCATAAAAATGAGTATAAACAAATGTATTACTATGTAAATGTACTCATTAGGTCTCCCCTGAGAGCTAATCTTTGTTGGCTATACTCTTACGGGCTTTTTATGTCTTCCAGCATTTTAAATAGCCAAATCTAATATAAAAATAGATTGTCTTCTTGTTTTACAGCCTGACATTTTCCTGTGATGGTCATCACTTGTTCACAGCTAATAGTGATGGAAACGTTATAGCTT
Source organism: Forpus xanthops (assembly GCA_032466535.1). NCBI lineage: Eukaryota > Metazoa > Chordata > Aves > Psittaciformes > Psittacidae > Forpus > Forpus xanthops. Next base: position 61,246 of record JASSUY010020338.1, read on the forward strand.
GGTGTCGCAAGGACCAGCAGCGCTTGAAGCTACCCATGTTCTATTCGTTCCTTAGCAGCTATGCAGCTGGGTGATGACAATTTTGCTGCTAACCTATCTCTGATGCACTTTAAGTCTAAAATAGATTATAGAATTTCTTATTTAACTGGATTTTGAAGTAGTTTGTCTCTAGAATGACTGAATACGTCTTTGAAAAAGAGCAGTCTAAGGTGGTTGTATAATTATGTATGTGCATGCACAAACTTAAAGCATATCCAAGTCACCAGGAAGCTCTGGTCATGTACTGCAATACCAGCAAAGTGGCTTATAAATGTTCTAATATACACGTCAAATGCTGCAATATAAAACATAATAGTATTTTTTAAATCACTTCTGGGACAGAAGTATTAAAAAAAAATAATTTATAATGCTTATTCCCCCTTTTCTGTTGTAAAATATCAGCAGCATTAAGTTCTGTAAATATTAAAGTGTCAGCATATGTATATCTGGTTTGTTGAGTGTGGTATACTTAGCTCTGGGATAAGCAACCCAAAACTTAAAAAATCCAAGGCCACTTAAAATTGCTTTTTTGAGAAGCAAAGAACTCAGTAGGTGCTTTTTGCACCATCTTATGTTATCCTAATGCTAGAAGTTGAATTTTTGTTATCTTTATATTTGTAATTTTTTGTCATTTCTGTTAGCATAATAGTCTGCAGCAGGCAAAATTAAAATTTGTCTTTAGTGATGGGTAGACACCTCATGGCATCGTGAAGTGATTAGATCATATTTTGGTTTTGGTTTTGTTTTTTTTTTCTTTTAATGTGAGGTTAACTACCAAACTTTGCAACACTTAGCTTTTGCAATTCTGTGGCAAAACGTGTTATATACAGCTACAGCTTATCTTGCAGAGCTCTAAAAAAAGGTGTTAAGGCACAGATGCGCTCCTGTTCTAGTGTCATTGAAGTTCAATACACTGTAAAATGGTTGAATCTAACTGCTTGAATAATCAATGTTCATAGGCATCAGGTGATTTGGAAGAGTTTACACTGTGCAAATATGTTAGTTATTTCTAGGTGCTATTTTTTGAGGAGGAGAAAAATAAGCCTCCATAAAAGCTTAACATTTGAATTCTTAGGCCAGATCAAAAATTAGCATTTCACTTGATGGATTTTAAGACACCATGAGTGGGTGCCTACAGGTTATGTGAATGGTAAAACAAGAATGCTCTGCAAGTCTGATGTCATTTTTCTTTTACATTGCTTTACTTTTTAATCATTGGCATGTTCTGTGCTTGCTATACAGATGAACTGTTACATTTTCTTATGTGAGGGTTCATCTGCCTT
>JASSUY010020339.1:2647-17977 GCA_032466535.1 Forpus xanthops
AGCTGTGAACAACAACTCATCTCCTTCCATTTCCTTCTTCATGAATTCATATTAATTCACATATTTGTCACTTTTAAGGAGTAGGCAAATATAATAAATATCAGAGGAAAAGGGCATAATGTTGTGGTTTAAGCCCCTCAAACAGTTCTCTCACTCATTACCCCCTCTTTCTTGCCCAGTCCCGAGGGGATGGGGAAGAGAATCAAAAGAAAGCAACTCCCACAGGTTGAGATAAGAACAGTTTAGTAATTAAGGTATAACAGAAATCACTATTGCTACCACCAGTAACAATAATGACAAGAGAAATACAAGGGAAAAAATACAATCACTCACCACCTATACACCCAGCCCGACCATGCGGTGCACCCCCACACCCTTCCTGATCTCTGTCCTCCATTTTTCCATCCTGGGCATGACGTGCTGTCGTATGAAATACCTCTTTGGTCAGTTTGGGCCAGGTGCCCGTCTCTGCTTCCTCCCAGCTTCCTCCCAGCTTCCCCTCCTTCCTCACAGAGCATGAGGCTCAGAAAGCCCTTGGTCGGAAAAAACATTACCAAGCGGTAGCTGAAAACACTGGTGTTATCAGTGCTGTTCCCAAGCCCAAAATCAAAAACACAGTGCTGCATCAACTACCAAGAAGGAGTAAAATGACTGCTGCTGCTGAAACCATGACAGATAATTAAAGAGATTTTTCAAAATGCATGTCTGCTCAAGTCTTCTTTTTGACTTACTTTTTATTTTTTGTGTTGTAAGACTGAGATTCTCAGCCATAAACTTCCTGATGGACTCCAGAAATCTCACTGAAACTGAGAAAAGAATTATTTAAATTTGCAGTATAATTTTTTTTGAAATATCTGGACAACTTGAAATTGTCATTGTAAAAGGAGCTGGTGTTCAATGGATAGAGTTCAAACTTGTTTGACTGCTGTTTTTTTCTCCCAGCAATGCAATATTTGATCAATAACTAAGTGTAGTGTCAAAAATTGGCTTTATTAAGATTTAACAAAAAACTGTGAAAGGACATTCATACTTCCCCTCTCTCATTAATAAAATTAATGTTAATGTTATGGTAATAACTAAACAGTAATATTTTTGGTCTCTTCTATTTTGATTTGAATTGAAGAGAGGCTGTTTGACAGCCTCTAAAAAGTACATTCAAATGTCAACTTCACTACTTCAGTTCCATGGTGAATAAAATTAGCAACTAACAGTATCTAAATAGAACTACAATAAATTTTCCTGAAAGCTAAGACAAAGTTTTGATCTAAGATGGGCATGACCACTGTGGGCCACAAGACCTTCAAATAACAGTTAACCTGGATGTGGTCTTGATTCCCCTTGAAGGTGCACCTTCTTCATTCAATCTACAAGTGAAAGGGAGTACTATTAGCTGCTAAAGAAACTGCTTTGGGAGCAGGGAATGAGTAGAAGCCGTGAACTGAGTTAATTATTTAACTGAGTTTTGTCATATATGTCTGCTTGCTTGTTTAAGTATACGTAAGTGAGAATGGAAGCTTGAAGATAAAACATAGCTTTGGTTTTTTTTTTTTCTTCAGTATAAGCAGTTTGTAGCATTACTTAATACACTACATAAGTAAGATTGTGAGACTCAATGTGTATCTCAGTATTTTAATTTGGCAGATTGTAGATGTTTGATTATGCAATCTGTATCTCCCATCTTTCCCCAAAAAGTATAGCTTAAACACATACTTTTTATGCGGATTCTGCATCTCAATTATCAAATATATTTAAGAGGTAGAAACTGTGCTGCCATTATATGTTGAAGGAACTTGCCTTTCATAATCAAGAGAAGAACATTAAATGTGGCCTGGTGCATCTTTTTTTACTCCACTAGGAAGGAGTCATCTGATATTTCTGTGTTTTTATTACTAATTACTTTCCTTAGAGTCACTAGAAAGCTCGTTATTCTTAGGGTAAGAAAGTTGGAAAATAGCATGATTCAAATGTATGTTTATTTTCTGATAGTGAGTGACATTTCTAGTTTGATCCTTATGTGTTAAAATATTATAATCTTTTTTCTTACCAACAGTGGATCCTTTCAAAATGAAAACTTAAAAATGATTTGTGCTTCAGACATTTTATTGTGACCCTTCAAAAGGGAGGAAAAAACTCTCACCATACAGTTTACAGTGAAAAGAGTAATCAGGAGGTCTTTTCTATTCACATTTTTATCTGGCTTTTGTCTTTTTTAGCTGTTTAGGTGACATTTGCTTTGAAAACATAGGTCTTTGTTTTTATCCTTCTTGAAAGATTATAATTGATTCAGTTGCCATCTATGTGCACATGATGAGTATTTGTTGTGTAAATGGAATCAGTACTGGTAGAATATTGCTGCATGCTTCATGTTGCATTATTCACTTTCATCTGCATGCAGCTCATGACTGGCAGGCACCTCACAGCTACCTTTAAAGTGGCTTATCCAATATAAAGCTCTGGCTTGTTCAGTAGGAAGTATAGAAGATCACTTGTCACATTCAAAACCTACTGCTAAATTCAGGAGAGAATACAGGAGAGGGGGCATGCCAAGGTCTGATAGAGGATTGTTTGAGATGGCATTGCTGAGCTCCAAAAAGCTCTGGTCATTTCTCATTGTGTTATCACTTTGTCTGAATAGCAAAATAAGGTTGAATTGAGCAGGGATAAATCCTGGGGTAGAAAGAACCCATATATTTCCATTCATTGTCACTATTATATCCTGTGCAATCCAAACAGCAAAGAGATGCCTTGGAAAGCAGGTATTGGTAACTGTTTTATTGTGCATAAATACATAAAAATAAATCCTATCAAGTGTCACATTTGTGCATTTGACCTTTTGTGAGAATCATCCAAATGACTTCAAAGAGATGATATAATATTGAAAGTCAATGGGTATGCTTTTGTAGAAGGACTCTATGCAGTCAGTCTGAAAATTTCGTTGCAAGACCATTTTTTTAACTTGAGGATTTCTGTTATGGCACTGAAGGAAGACCTGTAATGAATTTATAGGCAGCAATTTTGAGTCCCTGTCTGACTTCTTTAACTGGGAGGTTACTGCCCCTTCTACAAAATGGGAACATGTATCTGAACCTCAGCTGCATCCGCAGGAAATCTCAGAGCTTACATCACCAAGAGCGGTGGGTTGATGCTGAGCAGCTCCACTTCTTACTCAGTTAGCTTTGTCCTTTTGCTGACTTCCTTGTCGGGGAAGAAGGGACTGGTGGGGTACTAACATCTTAAGCTTCCACACAACATGACTTGGAGCTTGTCTAGTATTGAGTCTGGAAAAGGTCATGTGAGATCAAAATACAGTAAAAAATTTTTGCATTAGAAAGTGTTAAGCTTTGCTGTTTAGCTCTGACTGTGGTACTGAAAGCTTACTTGCATCAGACTTGCCCTCATGACCTATGACAGGCAGGAAGATTACAGTTTTGACAGAATTTTGATATTTTTCACTGGCAAAAAAAAAATCTTGGCAATAAACATTAAAGATGTAACATAGGACAAACTGAAAAAGTAATCTTTCAACTTATAGTCTTTTTTCTACCCAACTGCATTAGGGGAATTTGTGAATGAGGGGAGTCCTCCTCAGTGTATAGGAGGTGTACATAAAGCAGCTGCAAGAAACCAAGCAAACAAATAAACAAAAAAAAAAGCAAATAAACCGACCGACAACCCCCCAAAAAAAAAAAACAAAAACCAAAACCAAAAACAAAAAAAAACACCACACTGTGAAGGTGTCAAGTGCAGGAATAGGAACCACGGCTGCCATGGGATCTCTGGATATACTCAAAAACCAAACCAGCAAGGCACTGAGTAACTTGATTTAGTGAGTTCTGCATGGAGTAAGGGTACTGGATCAGATGACTCTCAAGAGATTCTCCCAACCAAAGTTATTCTGACATTATTCTATTACTTCTTTCTTAAGCTATACTCTTAGATACCAGCAACAATTAATAACTTTCTCCTTGAGGATTCAATCCTATACCACTGTGTCATGGGTTCAGCAGCAGAACACGACACACTGGATGATGACTTGGATTAACCAATCAGACCTTAACTTTACAGAATATTGTAAAATAGTTCCTCAGCAGTGTGTTAACCACAAGAACATCAAACTGACCAAGTACTCTTTGCACTGGTTTCTACTTGGATAAACACCCAAATTCAAAATTGTGTGCACACAGAATATGAAAAATCATCTGATGGTCTAGATTGTGAGAGACTGTCTGTCATGGTTTAAGCCCAGCTGTAACTCACACAGTCGCTCTCTCACTTCCTCCCCTGCACCCCCACAGAGGGATGAGGAGTAGAATCAAAAGAATGTAGCTCCCACGGGTTGAGATAAGAACAGTCTAGTAACTGAGGTATAACACAAATCACTACTGCTACCACCAACCTCATGAAGTTTAACCATGCCAAGCACAAGGTCCTACACCTGGGTGGGAACAATCCCAGGCACAGCTACAGGTTGGGCAGAGAAGAGATTCAGAGCAGCCCAAGGAGAAGGACTTGGGGGTGTTGGTCAATGAGAAAATGAACATGAGGCGGCTGCAGTGTGCGCTCGCAGCCCAGAAACCAACTGCATCCTGGGCTGCATCCAAAGGAGTGTGACCAGCAGGTCATGGAGGCGATCCTGCCCCTCTACTCTGCTCTCGTGAGGCCTCACTTGGAATATTGTGTGCAGTTCTGGTGTCCTCAACATAAAATGACGTGGAACTGTTGGAATAAGTCCAGAGGTGGACCATGAGGATGATCAGGAGACTGAAGCACCTCCCATACGAAGACTGGATGAGAAGAGTTAGGTCTGTTCAGCCTGGAGAAGGGAAAGCTGTGTGGAGATCTCACAGCAGCCTTCCAGTATCTGAAGGGGGTCTATAGGGATGCTGGGGAGGAACTCTTCAATAGGAACTGTGGAGATAGGACAAAGGGTAACAGGTTCAAACTTAAAGAGGGGAAGTTTAGATTGGATATAAGGAAGGAGTTCTTTCCTGTGAGGGTGGTGAGGCACTGGAATGGGCTGTCCAGGCAGTTGTGTATGCTCCATCACTGGTGGTGTACAAGGCTGGGTTGGACATAGCCTTGGGTGGCATGTTTTAGTGGGAGGTGTCCCTGCCCATAGCTGTGAGGTTGGAACTAGATTATCTTAAGGTCCTTTCCAACCCTAACTATTCTATGATTCTATAAGGGAAATAACAAGGGAAGAGAATACAACCGCTCACCACCCACCAACAGATACCCAGCCTGACCCAGCAGTGATCCATCCCTTCTGGGTAACTGCCCTCAGTTTTTACATCCTGAGCATGACGTGCTATAGTATGGAATACCTCTTTGGCTAGTTTGGGTCAGGGGTCTTTTCTCTGCGCCCTCTCAGCTTCCCTTCCTCCCTGGCAGAGAATCAGGCTCAGAAAGTCCTTGGTCAGACTAAATATTACTGCAACAACTGAAAACATTGGTGTTATCAGCGCTGTTCCCAGGCCGAAAGTCAAAACCACAGCACTGCATCAGCTACTAAGAATGAGAAAAATAACTGCTACTGCTGAACCCAGGACACTGTCATAATCATCTCAATAGCACTATGGAACTTTGTCTATCAGAGTGTAAATTTGCTTACATTTACTTGTACCTCAAAATGCACATCTTTGATCTTGCCTTTTCCAACACAGATAGTAACCTGCACATTAAATTCAAGAACTGAACATAAAAGCCTTATAGAAAAATATATTCTGTGACATACACAGACATACTTGAGAGGAAGATAAATTAGTCACACAAAAATATGCTAATGGAAAGCAGTTAATTGAGGCTGAAATCACTGAAAATTTAAGAAATTGCAGGACATTGTCCTACATGTAATGATGCCCATCCACCCGGCATTCCTTCTCTCCCCCACTGCTAGAGACCCTAAAAGGTTTGAGACCTGAAATCTTGAACAACTTACAGTAAGTGGAGCATTTAAAATTAAATATTCCTGCTCCATTTCCTTTCCTCCAAAACAGGGATAATCACATCATCACAGCCCAATTGAGTACCAAGAAGGTAATTGCTGTTTGTGAAGCATTCCAGTAGGATACTGATGAACAGCACAGCGACACCTGTGTGGAAGTTAATAACTCCATTTAACGTGGTGTTTAAGTGGCATGTGGTGAATAATGCCCAGGGCAACACAGTAGAGGACGATTAAAAGCAATATCGACTGGTTCCCTCCTCAGCAGGCACTCTCCATCCATCGCACTGAGTGGGGCGAGTTACTATCGGAAAAACAGCCCACGAAGACATACCCGAAGCCTGTATCATCATGCCTACTGACAAACCCCGAGGACGCGTCCTCTTATCACGGCCCCTTATTATTGCCTTTTATAATATACGCGCTAAGTTATCGTACAAGCGCGCGGCCCGTAGCGCACTTCGCGGGATGTGCACGCATGCACTAACTGTACATGAACGCCAAGTTACAGCGCTTCCTCTCATCCGCCGGAGGCCGGGTTTCTGCCCGCAGCTCTCTCGCTGCTGCCTGCCCTCGAGGAGCGCTGCGAGCGCCGACGGACGGAGGGCTGAAAAGAAGAACGAGAAGCAGCTCCCACAGCCCGCTGGGACTCCGCGGCCCTCCCCGCACCTAGAACATGGCGCCCGCCTCGCCCCCGCCCGCCGCGGTGCCAGGGCTCGCCAGAACCGGGCTGCCCGGCCTGAGTCACCGCCGCCTCCCGCGGAACCGCCTCCCGCCGCGCCCTCCCAGCCGCCCGGGCACCGCCCGGCACACAGCAGCGGCGGCGGTTGCCAGGCTAAGATAGAACATGAAAGGTGAAATAACAGGAGCTGCCACGCCCGGGGCTGCGGGGAATCTCGCTTAACCCTTCTCCGCCTGCGCCCGTAGTGACTGCGGCTCCAGGAGGGGCTGCTCTGCCAGCCTTCCCGGGGGGCGAGGGCCCCGCTACGGCCGCAAATGCCCTTTGCACGGCAGCTTCGGGGACGCGGGGGGTCATGGGTTGGCTTCGGACACCCTTGGCACAGCACCCCAAGGAGCTCGAGGCACACGGGTGGAAGCTGCTGCTGTGTAAGAGGAAGGCACAGTGCCCTGCCTGCTCCAGTGGTGCCGTTGCCCAGGAGTTACTGCTGCAGCACACTGCTGTCTCCCCAAAAGGGACCCCGGAGAATGGGAAGTCCGTGATGAGCCCGAACCCTTCTTCCCTGGGTGGCTGCGGGACTGAGCATGCCGGGGCCGGCGTGGGACCGCTGGCCAGGGCCCTTGCCTGGCTGCCAGCTCCGAGCCTGCTCCCAGGCCTGCTCCACAGCCAGGCCCGAGCTGGTCTGACAGGCTCAGGGCAGACGGGAAGGGAGAGGCCGCCTGCGGCTCAGGAATGTGCAGCCCTTATCTCTGGCTCCCCTGCAATCCTGGGGAGGGAATAACTCTCCGGAGTTTGCCTTTCTCTCGCTCTTACTCACCCTCTGCCCTGGGTGGAGCTTGATTCTCGCTGGCTTGGAGGTGCCAGTGAATCAGGCTGCAGGCACGTCCAGGGGAGCGGAGAGCCGGAGAGCACGACCCACCACCTGCTCTGGCTCACCTGGGAAGGTAGGAGAAGTGCAGACACCTCCTGGGGTACCCGAATGGCCACGTGAGTTGGAGGGCAAGGGCTGGGGAGGTCCTGCCCTTGTGTCTCTGAGCAGGGCTGGGTGCTCGGGATCTGGGGCAGGGACTTCTTCGGGCACTCTTGTGGGCAGGAGATGGCTGCTTCAAAGTGGAAAGACACCATACTGGAGCAGGAGCTCTCAGCCATGCCGTGACTGCCATAGGAGAAAGGAGAGTCCCATGAGGCAGGATGGGCAAGGGGGAAAGGGGAACAGAATGCAGGCATTGTGGATGGTGGGGGAACAGACCTGTCAATCCTTGGGTAGTGTGATCAAAACTGCTTAGTGGACCTTCACCAGACTTTTGTCCCATCTCCTTTTGGAAAGCCCAAAGGGTTGGCTATTTCAGAACTTATTTGTGTCTTCAGGAAGAGATATTACAGCCTCACTCAGCTTCCTATGACAGAGCCTGATATGGCCTTTTTTGATAAGAAGCATGGTAAGGATATGTAGACAAGAGACTGGTACAAAGAGGACTTCACTGGTGGTAGTGCTGGAAGGGCCATGGTCTGCAGTAGGCAAAGAGCCATGGAACAGCTCCTGAGGCCCACTGCACCTTTCCTTGCTGTGCCCGCACTCCACACGCATGGGTGTGTAGCTGTCTGCTGACGGCCTGCAAGCAGCGACACAGATATCCATGCACGTACATGCAAAAGCACAGACAAATGCGTGTGGACACATGCGTGCACAGGCACACGTGCATATTCTCACTTAGTTTTTTCCGCAGATGTGAGCTTGTCTGATAGGCCTTGGGTTTTGTGTGTGAGCATGGAAGAAGGGGAAGGTATGTGTTCCTAAACTGAATCAGGTCAATAGAGGTCAATTATGGCTTGTGTCTGGCCTGAGGACCCAGGTTCACTGAAGTTCTCTATCTTCTAAAACAGTTAGAGGGGAGGAGGCACTTGTAAAGGGACAGGAGTGCCTATAGCATCCTTCTGCTGAAAACATCTACTTCGTGGAAGTTTCACTAAGTTCAGTCGTGATCGAGGCAACTCTAAACAACACACTAGCCCCAGCCCCAGAGCGCTGCAGAACATTTGTGGCCTGTGATGCCTTTCTGCAGCCTGTGATAGCGTGTTTTCACTGGAGGAGGAGGCAAGCAGGCAGAGAAGACAGCACGCCTTCACTCTGTTGCAAAACCACAGCAGGGCTGCGGTTTGGGGAGAAAGGTTGTTTTTTTTTTTTTATTATTTTTGGCCTAACTCCCTTTTATGTGAGGGGCTTAAGAGTTGTATTTGAGGGACTAGGAGTTTTATTTGCTGTCACCTGGCAGTGGAAATAGTAGTGTTCTGAGGAAAACAAAGTTAAACTCCTTGTGTGGTTGTGGGGAAAATTGAATGTCAAAGGAAAAAGTGAAAGTGTCACATCCACAGTCTGGTATGATTGTGCCAGAGCAGAGTCGTGGCTGAGAGCAGACACCTTTGTTCTGAACATCATTTGTAAGGCAACCACAGCTTTCCAAGCAACTGAAATTCATCTCCAAACCTTCCAGGATTGGACTTCTTTGTATTTTATAGCTAAATGGAATGCTTTTGGACTGCTTAGTAGAACCCATTTCACTAGATTTTTTGTAGCCCTAATGAGGAAGAGGAGTTTCAGGAGTGCTTTTCTAAAATCAGGATGTGAGGGAAAGTAAAAGTCAAGGGCAGCATGTAGCTCTTCTTCTCCAAATTATACCTTACACTGTTGGGCCTTTTCTTGAAGTTCTCTAAGACTTCTGTATACCTGCTACCTAATAAATAATAACCCAAGGAAAGGGACTGAGTTGGCGTAAGTGTTGCTGTCATAGGCATGGTGTTTAGGAACTTGTTTTAGTGGTGGACTTGGCAGTGGTAAGTTAATGATTGGACTCTATGATCTTAATGGTGCTTTCTAATCTAAATGATTCTGTGCTTCTGTCCCTTTAGGTAATCTGCTGTCTGTAAGAGGCCTCTTTTGCATGCAGTATTGCATTTCACTTTTTGGTAGATGCAAACATCAGATTTGCCCTAGTGACCCTTGCAGGTTGGATTTATAAATGCCACTCCAGACCTTTTATTGCATAGGACAGCTAAGACAGACACGCTCAGGTGCTCTCTCAATAACCACAAGGGAAATTACATATAATGTTTTCTGCTGCTTTTCCCTTCCTCTGGCTTGTGAGAAGATCTCCTGGACATTCTGAACATCTGGCTGAATCCCTGATTCTCTATTTTGTGGGATCCCTTGCACTGACTATTAAGCAGAGGAGGGTGGAAGTCCAATAGGTGTTCTGAGGTGCTGACCAATTCTACCATGCCACATGCCTGTAGCATTCAAGACATGTACTACTCACCTTAGACATAGAAAGAGTTTATTTTGCCAGTTCATAGGTTTAAATGGCAGATGCATGTAATAATGGAAGGTAAAGTTGTAATCTTGGGAAGCTCAATGAGTGAATTAATTAAATGAATTGAAGCAGTGATGATCATGACTTCAGATGAAGTGAAATGCAGACTACAGAGGGCAGACATACAGGTTTTTTTAAAATGATGACTGAGATCCAATAAGACCACCTAGAGCAAAGAATGGGATCACATTCACTCAGATGCTTTAACACAGGATGACCAGTACTGACTAGTCGGGTGACCAAAAGAAAAGGCCTGGGAGTTATATATGTGACATTGTAGCAGGAATAACAGATCCCTTGTTTTGGTCTTCCAAACAGAAATTTTAACAGTAACCCAGGCTTGGAGCCTACAGCCTAAAACTGAGAGAACCTTGAGAAGGAAAACACGGAGCTACTTCAGGAGCAAATACAGAAAGGAAAATTGAAAAATAATTGCTGTGAGGACTCAGCAGACACAACTGTGGCTGAGAAACGGTTTTGTTCAGATTATTAGCCACATTTCACCATGTGGTTCTGTGGAATATATCTGAGCCTTGCTTGTTGAGAAGAGCAGTTAGTAGGAAGGTATCCAGCATCCCTTGCTGCAGCTCTTGTAAAACTCCCATGGTAATGTGGTATGGCTAAACCAGGAGATTCTGGGGTGCACTTGAAAACTTAAAGAGCTACAGGCACATTACTGTGAGATTGGCAAGAATGAGAGATCTTTTCTCAGTAGAAGTGCAATTCTTAGTAAAGACAGCTAGTACATGTAGGAGTAGGTTCTGGAAAGGATGAGCATACCTGTCACTGTTAGTACAGGTTATTCAGTCTGCTGCAGCAGGATTAGAAGGCACTAGCTGTCCCTCCTTCACACAATGCAGAATTAAGAAACTCTGTCCTTAAATCTCATCTTAAACCACACTGCAGGAAACAGGTCCCTCCCCAAATCTTTTACTTACTACAGCATTTTATTGAGAGCAAACCAGCATTTTCCATGTCATACTGTTACAATGTCTGCTCAGGTAGTTTGATCTTGGGCATTACTGTCCTCTTCCAAAACTGACCCTCCCTATCTTTCTGTCTTTAATAATTTCTAAGCTTTGAGGGTTCTAGACATTTTGGAAACCCGAAAATTTTCCACATCCCCTCATAAGAAATGTAAGTGTTGTCATTGAACATGGTGCATGGCTCCAGTGTGCCTCTTGGACCACCGTTTGGAAACTCTTGGATTTACTATTTGCTGCTTCTTTGATTCTCAAAATTACTTTGATTAATTTCTTGACCTGAGTGTGGAAGGTCTTCAGACATTAATAGGACAGAGGAGTTTTGTGACTCTCTACAGTTCAGCAGGTTAAAGTAAATTATTCTGTCTCTGTGGCCTTTTTCTTCTTGGTGATATCCATGACAAGGTGTTTAAGCCCAGCAAATTGTGCCTATACTTGCACATGAGCATGGGCTGTCAGGCAGAGATCCTATCTCACTAGCCAGTGATAGAGCCTTGCTTCCTCACAGGCAGTTCCATCTGCTGGTGCTTAGAGACCTACAGAGGCCCCAGCTTTTGGGAGTGTCTTGAAGCAGAGAAGCAGGTCCAGCCAGCGAAGTGATGATCTGAGAGAGGCAGGCTGGGAACTTGCTGTGCAGGCAAAACACGTAACAACAAGCACTGGAGTCAGCATTGGGAAGGAAGATAGAGCCAGCCTGAGGTGCTGAGGCATCAGCAGGGACTGACATCAGGCAGCAGCAGATGAGACAGAAAGGAAACACTGAGCCAGTTTCCTTTTGCTTAGACTAGGTATAGTCCATCGTTCTTGATTCACACCTGGCACAAAGAGTCTAGAAAAATATAGGTCCTTTTGGCTTATTTTATTTGATTCTGAGGGTTTTGTGCTGCTCAGTCCCTCAGCAGAGCTGAAACCAGAATTTGGTGCTACTTTTTTAGACAAAAACCCACCCCAAACAGTTAAAGTCCATTGAAACGGAGCATCATCTGGGCAGGCAGCAAACGATGCACAAGCCAACAGGTCTATACTTTTGCCAGTTTCTGCTCTTAGTGTTAATCAGGCATAAAGGGAGATTTTTTTACATCTCACTTCATCTGTCAGTTTTCCATGCTCTGCCTGCATTAAAAATTTCCTTATGGTTAAGTGTTTTTCTGTGCAGAGATAGCTGTGGACTGTGACCATACCACTGCTTATCCATCCCAATATTAAGAGGGTCTGATAGCTTTCGTGGATCACAAAACCAGAATGCTTGTGATAAGTATCAAAGCTAGTAAAGTCACTCCCAGTTACACCAGCGTGAACAGAAACAGGCCTCTGGCCAAGCCAAGGGTAATTTTTGTTGGAGACTCCCTCCTCAGTAAAAGCTCCTGGTAATTTAGCTCCATGCTCCTTTCTCTCCTCCTGTTTCTCCCCTGCTAATGTTTTTTCTGACTGTGCAGAGCTGCATTGGCACCATAGCAAACGACCCAGTATCTTTGGGAAAGCCCAAGCAGACGGGTGGAGGAAACCTTTGCTGCTGAGAGATTGAATCCTGCCTCTCATCAGCCCATTATATCAGCCTTCATCTCCCACTTGTTAAGTTTTCAACAAGCTCCTTCGTGCTCTCCTTCATCCACTGCCCCCAAGCATGGGAGGAGTTACTCATAACAGCTACAAAGCCAACCTTCTTTTTCTTCTTCAGCTTCCTCCTGAAAAACCCCCACCAACTATCCCATATTAGCATGCTAAAGAGCTAGTGTACTGAATACTTGTTTCTTTCTGCAGCCTTCTCTGTACCTTTCCATGTTCCTCACTGTATAATCTACTAGATTTAAAGAAAGGATTTCCTGGGAAAGAATTAAAGTTTCCAGTCTTTGTTCACTCACCATCTAATATGATAAGGTTCTGATCGTGGCTGGTGTTATGAATTGATTGCTTAGGATAGCTGAGAACTGCATGAAATGCTAAATAATGCAAACAGGGAGAAGACATTGTGGATCAATGCTTTTTTTTCCTGACTTCATGAAATGCCAATTCTGAGTGCAAAATCAGAGGAACAGTAAATGCAAAACACTGCAGGACTTGTATAGAGAAGATGGGAGCCAGTGTGGTGACTTGTCAGATGATAAATTAAAGCTAGTCTGAAATCCCTGTAAAAATAAATTCACAAACGGTTCATCTTGGTCCATGCACTCTTCGTGGTGCAATGGAACAAGCATGTTCCTTAACAGACTATCTGCCTGATTACAATTACTTTACCTGTCCTTTAGGCATTGTGATGATTCTCCCATGCTTCTCTTTATGTTTAGAAACTCCATCAAAAAGTTGTTTTTCAAATGTCGCTGTAGAAGCTGTCTGTAGTACAGTGCCTACAGACCACCAAATTCCATAACTGATCGTGAGTGCAATGTGAAATTTGCACATCTCGTGGCTCATTTTCCTCTTTCATCTGTTTATTATGTGTAGTGGGGACTAAATTAAGAGACTGTCCGAAGCAAGAATCAGTTTAATAATTGCTGGTACTTCATCTAGTACAATGGGTTTCTGACTCTTCATCAGTCTTTTACTGTAACTACATTCAATCAAACCAGCAAGGCTGTTTGCCTGCAACCTCTTGGAATTCAGGAAAATCAATTGGTTGTCACTGGAGCAGTTCAGCGACAGCAGGACTAAACAAAAAAAAACCACAAACATAGTAGTCCTGTGCCATAAATCAGCAGGATGCTCATTGCTCCTTGGTGGTCAAAAAGCAAATGGCATATTAGAAAAGGAACAGAATGTAAACACTCTGTATAAAACATATTTCACTTCCATCTGTCAGCTCCAGTCCCACCAACTCAAGGAAGAATACAGTAGAGTGAAACAGATTCAGAGAAGAGCATATTCTGGAGGATCACCAGAGGCACAGAGCAGTTTCAGTGTACAGAAACAGTTGTGTAAGTTATGGTCCTCCATCTGGAATGGTGATGAGTGATGGGAGAGTTAATATGCATAAAATCAGAGTGGCATTTTCACAATCTCAATCATCAGGATTTATGTGAGGAAAAGCCATCTCAGTCATTTACACAAAGAAGGTTGAATACATTATTTTGAATACAGTTTCAGCTGAAGGATATGAGTTCACACAGAAACACTGTACACTCAGGTGTGTCATTGCAGAGGAGCAGTTTTATAGCAGCTGTCTCTATGCATGTACCTTTATCTATAATGCTCTCTGGTAAATGCAAGGTACCACAGTTCACTTTCGTTGAAGAAGGAATTGCCCTTCATTCATGATAAGGAATGTGTATGGTGAGGACTGTGGATCATGATGTTTGTGCAAACTTAGTTTATTTTGCAGTAATTTGATCACAAAACCATACCTTAATGCTGGATGTGCCAAAATGCTTTCAGGAAATAAAAGTGCATTGCTTTCAAAATACCATTAATAAGATCTCTTGTGAAGTTCACTGAAAGTCAGTGGTAATAAGCACTGAAATGGTTAAATCCTGAGATAATTGTAGGGAGTTTTGGAATAAAACTGATCAAGTGAGCTGAATGGCCAGGATAATGCAAATGGAACCACATGCTGCCAGTGCAGGGTAGTTTATACAAAGGAAAAAACCTGATCTAACTGTATGCCCTCTGGGTCTCAAGTAAATACACAGTTTTGGATGGTGAAGATCTAAGAATATTTATTGTAATAAGTCTCGATTCCTCCAAGCCATCTAAATAAATGCTTTCTGAAATGTAATTTAAATACTACATTATGCTAAATAAACAGGTCTTGCATTAGGTAGTTAATGAAATAGTAATTTATTTGTATCAATCATTTAAGAGAAGGTATTAATAATGTTCATTCATGATAAAAATCAGACTTATCAGCTACTGAATCTGTCTCCAGTGCTGCTCAGGAAGTCAATGAAATGTTTATGTCGCCAGTAGATAGTTTGGTAAAGTTCAAGGATAATATAAAGTCTGAGGAAATGGTAAATCTACACTACAATCTGGTGAAATGTATTTCAACACATTCAGATTTAAAACGGTATTCAGAAATCCAGAAGGCAGGTCTCATTTTCAGAATTCAAGGTTCAGTGTTAAGAGGAATTAAATTACCAGAGAAAGCCTAGAGTATTCCTAAGGAAAAGCCACAGGTATCGTACAAAGCTAGGAGATGAGCCCTGCCAGCAGAAGGCCTGTTCCAGTTACTGTGGAGAAAGCTGAGAAGGGATTTACACTGTTCTTGAACAGACAAAAGATCTGGTATTAGAAAATGTTTCAGTTGTGCCGAGGCATCAGAATACAGTTAAGATCTGAAGTTAAAGATTACTTTATGAAATAAGGTACATTTTCACGGCAAGAGAGGTAAAGGAACAAGCCGTGTGGTTCAGTTAATACACT
>JASSUY010020340.1:0-27212 GCA_032466535.1 Forpus xanthops
TGAGGCACTGGAATGGGTTGCCCAGGGAAGTTGTGAATGCTCCATCACTGGCGGTGTTCAAGGCTGGGTTGGACATATCCTTCAGTGACATGGTTTAGTGGGAGGTGTCCCTGCCCAATGGAACTAGATGATCTTAAAGTCCTTTCCAACCCTAACTATTCTATGATTCTCTGATTCTAAAATTAACTTGTCTTTCAATTAAAATGTAAAACACCCATTTCTAGTTCTGGTTTATTTTTGTTTTGATTGGGGCTTCTGTTTTTGTGAAGCATGGGAGTATTAGAAAGAATAAACACAATGTGCATACTTGAGAACAAATCAAAACAAAGTTGAAGCTCATAACAACTCTTCAGGGTCTCTAAAAAGTAGGCTACAAAACAAAGTGTAAACTGAGATCAACCTAAATGCCTGAGTTTTGTATTAAATAACAGTTATCCATCTGTCATCTATGTTTTGATCCTTAACTATGCCTACATGTGAAGTCCTCAATCACATCCATTTCCTCTTCTTACCAGCTGAAACTTAGAGTTTGGCCTGTCTTCAGAGCTGTTTTCATCAATTTCAAATTCATTTTCTTTAACCCAAATCTGTATGTGTTGCATATGTATAGTTTTGGGATCACCAGTCTGGGCATTGAGTAGCTTATTCTGTCTCCTTTATCAGGCTCCTGCTGCTGTAGAATTTGTGCCCAAGTGCTGAAAGGGGCTTGTGCCTAAATGATGAAAGAAATGTGCTTGAGCTTGTGTGAAACCCAGTACTTTGCTGCTGGTTCTGCACAAAGTAAACACTGGAAAACTTGAACATTAGAGAGCAAGTGAAGTGTTGCATAGCTGTAAAACTGACCCACAGTTGGAAGATGAATTACTTCCACTCGGGGTCTGATCCAGGCTGAGTGATCTCAACAGGACACTTTCCAACGGAAATTAATTCTGGACTTCACTGATTTCAGGAGTGACTGAATGTTACCATATCTCTAATTTATGAATGAGAACACAGGACTGTTCTCAGTGCTTCCACAACCTTTTGCTGTCCATTTATCAGAGCTTAAAAGCGAGCTGTTGCCTAGACCCTTCAAATTCAGAGAGCTGAACCCATCTGCTGGCATTATTCTTTACCTTTCTATAAATGTGCAGCTGTAGGTAAAAATACTGACTTGACAGATCCATTCAGTGTGGGGACTCATTTAAATTATGCCATAGATACTGAATTTCCTGGTATTTTTTTTACTTCTGTACTTAGCATTACACAGTTCAGCCCAGCTAATGGAAAGAGAGCAAAACTCTCTTCCGTCATCAATAAAAGCCTGCTCCAGCTGCCCAATCCTTACTACAGGTGATGAAGTGTGAACCAGACAGAGAGCAGCTCAACTTTCACGTGCAGGATTAGCTGGCAGCATTGTTGGGTAGAAAAATAATCTCTTCACCATTAAAATGAGCAAATTTGATCTGGAGTCAAAGGAGTACCCTACAATGCCATTCTTCACAGTGTGGCCTTTTAGCACAGAAGCATACTCGAGCCCATTTCCTAGTTGTTAGTGGAGAGCAATTCCGTTACTCTGTTTGATATATAACAACAGAGACTGGTCTGTTATGTCTTTTTTGCCCAGTTTGTTGATAATTTAGGACAATTGTACTTACTTTTTTTCTTTCTTTCTTTCTGCTTATCCAGGGTGTAAAACCTAAAACCATTCCTCAACGGAGACCTGTACCTGTTGATTTGTATGCATTAAATGCTCAACGCAAATCTGAACAATAAAAAGGGGATTTTCTTTATTTAACTTCAAGGAATATGCCTCACTAACTTGGAAAACAAAGGAGAAAATAGAAAGAAGCTGTTTTGAGAAAGATCTGAACATTGTGGGCCACATTCTGCTATCAGTTCTGCAAAAAAAGATGGCATCAGATCTGGGTCCAGGAAAAAAAATCAATAATGTGTTTAACTGTTAGCATGTGAACAATTCTTTTTGCCTGCCTTGGAAGGGCTATATGATATAAAATGTGCTTGTAGGATCACCACTACTTCCACACTCCAATTTAATTACGTGCCTGTGTGTCTTGCTGGAAAGTACTCGGCACTTCAAGCACTAAAATTCAGAAAAGATGTTAAGCACCTAAGTTTTTCTGAAGGCAATGTGCCTTATTCCAGTGTGGTTTAGCCAGGGGCTTAAAAGCAAGGGTTTTCAATATTCTTTAGAATCATATTTAAACCTTCAAATCTACACTAATGTATGGGTCTTGAGCTGGTTTTTTTTTTTGTCATTAGTCTAAGTAATTAAAGCTAGAAAAAGTCAGCCCCAAACCTTTTCACATTATTAGTATAACAAAGAAGAATGATCTTCATGGGAACAGAAAACAACTAAAACCATCTTAATCATGACTCATTTATTTTATTATTTTCTGAAGAGCAATTTCAGGCTTCATTCTGATTTTGGATATGAACCTGCACATCACAGCATAGTGGTGGATAGCAGCTGATTTTTACCAGGGAAATGTCACATGCCTCTGAAAACAAGCACACCACAAGTGTTAAACATGAAAAGTTGTAATATGTAAGTAAAAGAGGCACAACTATTTAATAACCTTACAGTTCAAATATGAGAAGTCTTAAAGGCCTTTCTATAGTATTTTATGCTGCTAAAAATCAGAGAAGACTGAGCTTCTCTTAATATAGTTAATGAATTATCTCTCAATTTTTGGCTCATTTGCCTATGCCTCTAATTTCCTTCATCTTTATTATTAATAATCTGTACCTAGTGAAACAGAGGCCTAAGAGTTTGGGGTATTTATCAGGTTGGGTTGTAACCTTTTCCAGAAGGCAAGCCTCTATGTAAATATTACTTGTTGCTACCCACTTATATTTTATGTTTGTGACTCGCCACACTTTGCATATCTATCTGGCATACGTGCTTCATATGATACTATTCTATGGTCAGTCACAAATCAGCTATTTGGATAAAATACTTGGGAATCTTGTAGAGAAAAAAACAATCCATGTCTGCTAACTCAGGCTGTAGCGAGTCTTTCTCAATATGGCTCCAGTACCTGAGATAACACTTTTTCACTGAAATCCTTCTCATACTTCCATCAGTATGATCTTCTGTTTGAAGGTAGCCCTACTATTTCTACAGGCTGAGTTTCTACAGTTCACAATCCAAGATCTCTGTTTTTAATTCTACCTAACTGCCCAGAAAAGAGTTGAAGGAAATGAGCTAGTAAATGCCCCCAGAGAAAAGAATTCCCAAATCAGTATGGTAATAATGATCATAATCAAATAAAGTCTTAAAGTAAATAGATTTTTAAATTACTGAGATTTCATGAAGACTACAAGACTTTTTGTTGCTATTTATATTAAGCAGACATTGGGCAGACACTGTACTAATAGGAAATAATATAAAACCCTTGTGATATACAGGTATTTGACCCCCTCTGTAAGATAAATATTAGAGATAGATTCTTCACCAAATCTCTGGGTCTTTAACATCCCATAATTTGTGGAGGATGTCGGGCAAGCCCTGAACATAAAACTGTACTTTGGCGTCAGACCTGAAGATGCATGCACCATGACAGGAAGTATGGTACTGTGATTCATTTGCTAGAGACACCTTCTGTAATTGAAACACTCCATTATAATCTCTTGCAAGATCTGCCTTAATCACAGGAGCAGTTAACTGACACAGAAAATGAGATATTTTATTTAGGGTAACTGCTATTACAAGCTGATTATATATGATACAGTTCACCGGGATATATTCAAGTAAGTTCATTACACCAAGTCTGAGTTTCAAAAACCAAATTCCTTCTATAGCTGTAAAAATTGCTCATCCTCTGAACACCAGTGTAGAAGAAATGTATGACTCATACAAGGAAGTACCTTCTGGCACGATGTGATGTATAATCGATCCAGTGAACCCAGTGCAGCTAGGGATGACTGAGTTAGTCTGAAATCACAGAATAAATATTTAACGGGCAACAAGAGTATATTGTATGCTTTTATGCTAGGTTGGCTTAAATTACTGAGAAGGACATCTCAGTGGCATCAGATGGAATTATTGGAGACTGGACATGGAAGATCACAAGTGTGCTCTGACATAATAAGGAACATATTCAAAGCTAATTAAAAAATAAAGCTTAGCCTTTACCAAGCAAGAGCATTTTGTAGGGGTATCATGGGAATCAACTCTACCAATAACTACATTTTATTTTCATTAAGGCTGTGAAAAAAAAGAAAAATAAATATTTGAGGATAAAGTGCATAGATTATGCAAAGGTTGGTGGAACAGTAAACACTAGTAAGGAGAAGATAGTTACTAGGAGAGAGCAGGCAAATGAGGCAAATCCAAACAAAGTGCACATCAAGAGATCCAAGTGCAAAAACAGACATTCAGGGACCGGAAATGGAGCCCATGCTTTTTAGAAATAAAGACCACTTCACTAGGAAGTGGTGAATTCGAGATGTTTCTTGCATAATAACACATGATCAGCTGAACCTGAGCTCCTAACTCAATCCTGTGGCAGAGGGCTAGTGCAGTCCTGGGATGAATAAGCTAATAATGCAGAAGGAGAGGGTGTGCTTTTTTGCAGTGATTATACTCTTCAAATTCAGCTGTAAAGACATTGCTACATCTCTTATGAAATACAGTCTCATGTCTTAGAGCCTATAGCTCTAGTGTCCATATTTTTCCATGGATGTTAAAAAATAAACTGACTATAGCAGGAGTGTAAAAATCTGATCAAAGCCTAGAGAAAATGCTGACAGTGACAGAACTGATATTCAGGTTGATTAAATTATCACTTCATAATAATATCTGAAATACCTTTTTTTTGGAAACTCAGGATATTTAATTTACTGTAAAAAGAAGTATGAAAGACTGATGATTTATAAAGTATATCAAAGAAGACAAAAAATAATTAAAACCAAATAAACAAAAAGACCAAGCTTCTTGCAATGAGAGCCACGAGAACTGAGGAAGTCTTCATTTCTTGATGTCTGTAAATTAAAACTACATTTCATCCTGGACAAAAATGATGCTTTGCCAAAAAAAATGAATGTTTTCATCAGGCCCAAGTGATTGGTCTCAATGGAAAAGTAACTGGATGAAATTCAGTTGAATGTGATACTCGGGAGAATAAAACAGATCATCTAATGGCACTTCTGTCCATGACTCTGAATATTCCTATAAGTCAGGATCATGAAAACGCAGTCAAACTCTGCTTTTGCTTTACCTTTGAGCTATGTTTGCATATTTCTTGTGCACCAAGTTAAAAATCTGAGCTCAAATGAATCACCAAGTTTCTCCTGGTTTCTCAATGCCATCCAAAACCTGCAGACCCAGTTTTGAAACAGCTCTTTTTATTATTATTAATTTCAGGCAATTTCAACAAACTTTATGTAAGTTTGCAAACAAATTTAATCCTGTCAAGTTGTAGTTTGTGCAATTTTCAAAGTGCTGTTTTTAATTGTATCTGCTGTCATCATGGTTTAGAGTTGGAAACTGGGCTTCTGGATATTACAATAATACACACCATTATATAAATAAGAAGCAAAATGAGAAGCTTTGGGTCACAGCTGTGAGGCTGTTGCCAAATCACTAACATCTTCCCCCTCTAAAATAGCAATAAAAAATCATCTCTAGAGATTCCTGCACTGAAGACAACAGAGTACAGTAGTTACATTTCAAGATGGAATCAAGAAACCTCCAAAATGAAGATATGCAATCTCCACTTGGGAAGAGGTGATGAAAACCCAAGTACATAGCCTGACAAGTGAATCATGTCAACATAAAGAAAGCAAAAAAAAAATCATCTTGTAAAAAGCATCTCTTTGTGTCAAATTTTTCAGAGCACTGGATGCATTGCTGAAATAAGCTCAGTAAAGATCTCATCATAGCTTTCAGGAATTGAAGCTGCATACCAGAAATGGAATGAAATTCCATATTGCTTTGCAGCTGGTAAAGACGAGTAATAACGGTGGAAACATTGCCTATGCTGGATCCAGATCCTCTGCACCCAGGAGAGTGATTGTCTTTGAAGTCTGAGGCACTAGAAACAAATATGAGTATGTTAATTCTTAGGGGTACTCTAATGAATCTATATCATACCCAAGGATGTGGGAAGGATGCAGACTAGCCACTTGTGAGAGTGATGGGCAAGGCAGTGATGTTTCCTGAAACTTCTTTGGAGTCTAGGATGACTTCTGCAAACCAGCTCAGTTTGGTGATTTGATTGCAAGAGAGTATCAGTAATTTCTGCAAATTCTACATCCAGCCTGCTGAAAAAATCCTTCTCCTCTCCACTCATGTGCAAGTTACTGGAGTTTTAGGGAGTAGGACATTTCACTGGAAAATAAAAATGCTTGTATGCTCTCTGGGAAATACTCCTTATCATTGGGACTACTGTGCATTGAAAAAGTGCTTAAGACAACTACTTTTGTTTTAAATGACAGTTTTAGTGAACTGAGAAGTAGAGGAATCAGCTTTTAGAAATCTTGCACACGATCTAGTGGATGGTGAATGTTTAATAAATCTGATGGATTTTCAATAACTTTGCAAAAATCCACTACAAACAAATCAGTGCTGATTGCTTTGAAAGGACGTGGTGTATGGACCTAATTCATTTATCATGCAACTGAGTTGGCTTAATTGGAAGAATGAAGAATAACAGATTTCAGTTTGTTTTCTTGCCTCACAAAATAACTAGATGCAAGATCTGTATAAGTGGAATATATTTGAAAAACACAACTAAAGCAAGATGCAGTAGCAACACAGAGAGAAAAACTCAAGATGAGGCCGAACAGTGATTTAGAACCGTATTATTGCCCACGTGAATATTTCCACTTTTCAAATGTAACTTAAGCATTTAACAGTACTTGGACTACTGACCTGAGTGCTGCTGGTGGTAATATGCCTGTACCAGTGATATTTGCTCTCGTATGATTTACTCTGATTCTAAATATCTGTGAGCTTTTATACAAAATATGAGAATGCAAATTATTAGAAGTTATGTAAAGAGGGCTGATCAAATTACAGAGAATGTGGAAAAACATATTAAAAATTAAATTAACAGTAAGCAAGCCAAAGATGAAATAATTTCACATAAAAATCTAAATCAAACCAAGACACCAGCAAAAAAAAAAAACATTTTCAGCTGACATGCATTCAGGAAAAATAGCACAGGCAATTAAACCCTTTTCTTACTAATGTTTTGCAAGTAAAAAACCATTTCATATAGTTTCCATATTCTGAAATAATTTATACAAGAAATTTTGTGTGGTGCATTCAACAAGCAGTCAGAGAAACCACGGGAAGAGCACTTTCAAGAGTGGTGTTAAGAGACTGGTTCTGCTGAGCCAAATGGAGGCATGTCAAAATGGCACCAAGCCCAGCTAAGGTTTTTCTGTGTACCAAGCAACATGAACATGATAAGAATGTGGCCAATACAAACATGCTGCATTACTGCTGGAAGGAATAAAGGAAAATGTGAATCTGTCATTCCTATTGTTCTTTCTCATTGCTCTACACAATGCAGTGGACAAGGTACTCTGTTTTATTGCTGTTGCATTTAAAATATATCTAAATACTATTAGTTGTAGTTGCTGTAGCTCTGAATTTTTCACATTCTTGAGCACATGTCTGATGGCATAAATAGTTACAACAGAATCAACAGGATAATTTATCCTTTTAAAAGCAGGCACAGTGTCTTTACCAAGATGAGATACTGATTCCCATTTTTTGTGGTTCATTTATTTTCTCTGTCATTCTTTCATTTCCTTTTATTCAAATAAACTATTTCTATGCAGAAGAAGAGTTATGCTAAGAAAAAATGTGTCCCAAAATGTGAAACTTTCTCACTCAGGAGTCACCTTAACTAGCATATAGTCTCATTTCACTTCAGCATTTTTAATGCAAGTAAGTAAGAACACTAAATGCAAACCAGGGAGACCCTCAACTGTCATTTAGTCACTGAGACTGATAACTGATAGACTCATGGAGTAAGGAAACAAAAACTGTAAACAAAAAAAAATGTACACAGACCCATTCCCATAAGGAGCTAAGAAGCCGGGTGCAAAAGGTCAAAATCTAGACAGAAAGAAGATTAATATTTTCTCTGTGTCCTTCTGTTGTCTGCATCACCTGGAGCAGGCAGACCTGGACTTTGTTACAGGTAAATAATTACAGTTGTATCTGCCATAAATATCCACTTGAAGGGGCTACTGCAAAAAAATTGAGATTGTATCTCCAAGCAACTGTCAAATGGCTCGAATAAATTTAGAGGGCTTGAAATACTGATGTACACTTTCTATCATAGATATCTCTTGGTCTAGACTTTCAGGCTGCATTTTGACAGAACACACTGGATGACTGAGAAATTAGGGACTTAGGAACAAAAAAAAATTACATAGTGTTGGCATTTGCGGTTTGTGTCTTCCTTACCTGTGGAACTGGCAAACAGGAAGTCATTGGTTCACAGCAAAACCAAAAATATTAACAAGACATATCTTTTTACATTTTAAAAACAAAAGGCAATAAATCTTGGACCATGATGGCAAACCAAAAGAGGTCATTGAGTAATGGTAAGCATAATATCTGTACATTTCAGTGCTATAATAAATCTGACAGTGCTCTTTTTTTAAAGCTGGGATGCTTCTGTACAGACTGAAGATCAAAAGTTTCTTTGCCCCCCAAAACGAAAAAAAAAAAAAAAAGCACACACATGCACTGCAATCACCTGTTTTTCATTTTACATATTCGGTGGAATAGAGAGTGAAAATAATACGCCTGTCTCTTTTAGTGTCGGTGATATTCTCATAAGCCCTGACTGAATGAGAAAAATCTGTCCCTTATTTATAAGAATAGATAGGAAAGTCATTCAAACTTTGAACTTCCTTGTGCATTTACCCCCCTTTCCTACTTTCCCAAACACACACTAAAATATCATTATGAGACTCCTTCCTGGGCTGACCCAAAAGCTCTGATTTTGGTTTAGATCATCACTCCAGTGAAGGCAGTGCTGACCTCCCTGCAACCATATCTGACCATTCCTGTTTTTGGGGTCATTCTACACCTACTCTTGGAGACTCCCATCAACATTTCTTAGGTCAGACTAGATGCTCTTTGGGCTACAGTCTAAGACATTAATGCTCCAGAGCCTCCAGCTTGGAAACCTTTTCCTTAATATGTAACATATGTAGAAATAACATGTTCCTTGGAACAAATATCTTGCAGAAGCATAACAGTTCTACTAGACAGAGCTATTTCCACCTGGACTTGTGATGCTGTTGCTGCCCCCACTGAGGCTGAAGTTAGTTGCCTGGCAGTGCAAAGCTGTATGTAATCTTTTTGTAATAGCTAGTGTGTAAGTAAGTAGCAAATAGCATGCATTTAATTTTTTCTTTCCTTGTGTGTGCAATCTAGCCAAATTCCAGACACTCTTCCCTTATGCTAACCACAAATATTAACTATTTTAATAAAAC
This sequence comes from Forpus xanthops, assembly GCA_032466535.1. NCBI lineage: Eukaryota > Metazoa > Chordata > Aves > Psittaciformes > Psittacidae > Forpus > Forpus xanthops. The sequence continues at coordinate 9,469 of JASSUY010020340.1, forward strand.
TTACAAGAAAAAAAAAAAAAGATGTGAACTCTGTTAAAAAAAGGCAGCCATATAGCATAGTGTAAGAGACTAATTTTTTTTTTTTTTAATTTGCTACGTGCCATGGCTGTTCCTTGAGTTGTGACTGACCTATCTTACAGTTCAGGGCACTTGTTATTACTTAGCAGACTGTGGTAATCAAAGAAAGAATAATAATCCAGGAATATTCAGCAGGACAAGTTGAGAAAAGCAGCAGCATCACTGAGCTACCAACTGCAGAGGGCAAGGAATAAAAAGACGAGAAAGCCAATTGAAATGAGTGCCTACATAGACACCCATCACCATAATTAGACCTTAGGACAAGTTTTGGGCCCCGATGATGGGTGTTTTTCAGCATATCTGAAGTTGAACTGCCCACTGAGTATCATTTGTTAACCTTTTGTCTCACCATCTGTGAGACTGAAGATGTGTAAAGGCATGGTAGAGAGTTTTGTCTGCAGCCTTCATCTAGACTTTGGGAACTGTTTATACTGCTGTCTTACGTTAGTCTTTTCCCACTTCTATGTTTCAAAAAACAGAAATTGCTCATTGTAGGGAACTGTCTGTGTAAAAAGTTCTCACAAGAGAAAGCTGTAACCCATCACTGTGGCTCATTTTTTGCACCAGTGTCTAGTAAAGCAAATCTAGTCTCCTGGGCTCTGCTGACTACTGAGCAACGTGCCCTTTTCACTGTCCAAGTTCTCCACAGCCTAGTCATCGCCTCCCAAACTTCAAAACATCTGCTTCTCCCACCTCTCTGATAGTGATACAAATGATATTTTTTCAGTCTTCCAGCAATTATCTTAGCATTTTTTCTCATGTTACCATTTTCAGTGCAGAAGGAGCTCCCTGGGAACAACCACCAATCTGTCTTCATGACACTTTACTGTCTGCAGATGGTGTTTGATAGGCTTTGCTTTTGAAAATGAGCATTTAATCCTTGGTAAATTATTTTGACTGCATCTGTGACGTACATCCATTATCCTATAACAAAGGATAGAGTATAGATATATATGTTACCTGCCTTTGCGTATTAAAATTCACAACTGACCATCAACTATAAATATTATGATAATTCTTGCTTGGACACTGGTCAGACAACTGTGTTAAAGTGCACTGGTATCAAGGGAATGACTCTCATGAGCGTCACATGAGGTGAATATTCTCAATCTGAGTCATGACCTAAATTACCATGAATTTTTTTTGCATATGAATTTAGGTTGACAGAGTTTGCACATTACTAATTTTCCAGTATGTAACAGAGGGGCAAATTTTTTTTTACCAAGTTGTGCTCTTGTCTTCAGAATTAAGTCAGCAACTGTGGAGCCTGCACCCAGATTTTTAAAGGTTCCCAAGTCAGAAAGTTTTGCAGCCTCTGTTTGCATTGTGTTTTGAAAAGGACATCATTAATTCAGCCCAGGACCACAACAAAGATTAGTAATACTGTAGTTGGAATTTTATTATTTTAAAACTCCTGAACTAAATTATTCAGGAATATCTCCTAATAGTAAGTGTAAACAAATTAACAAGCTTGCTTTCCTGTCTCTCTTACCATGAGAGATATGCCAGTATAATGCATGACTAGTATAGCAGAAGATACTAACAGGCCCAGCTACATCTGTTTAGATTTGCCAGGCAACAAGGTGGCAGATTTACTTCTATGACCAACAGTAAAGCTTATAGAATGACTACAAGGAAACTCAACCAAAAGAGACACAGGATCAAGTCACTGTTCATATGTTCCTTCTATGATATTTTCCAATTTGGAAGGTTAGAAATCCTTTAAACAGATTTAGGTCTTTATGCAGGAAATGGGGAAAGGCTGAGGAAGCCTCTGACAAAACGTGCAGCTTATATAGGTCATTATCACCTATGGACATGTAAATGTCACCAGGTTCCCAAATCCCTAAATTCTGCCTGAGGATAGCATATTAGTGACATAGACTTACAGTATCCCAAAGCAAATATATATGTGTATACACATAAATTTTATATACATATATTTGACACTGTGCATGCTTTTCTCAAATAAATGGTTTACTTACTCCTACCAGAGTAGGGCAAAGACAGCACATGGTCTGAGAGCCCCCTTCAGACATTGCTGTCCTTGCCTGATTTGCAGAGTTCATTGACCACTCCGAGGCACTGAGCCTCTATATGCGCTTTACTGAAGTTGTCATGGTCTGTCTGCTGTTCCTATCATGTTTGTAAGTATGGGGAATAAGAAATAAATGTAGAGAAGTGTAATTTCTGCCTTCACATCCAGGAAGTGCAGATGCACTGAGGTCTTTGTAGTTTAAGTTCTGGGCTGAGACCCACTTGTCTCCAAGAAACAGCCTGGTGAAATGGGATCATTCCATTCCCTTGTCCCTTTGTCTGTTCCAAACCATTCAATGCCACTACTATGAAGCAAAGCCTATTCAATATAAACCTCAAGGTAACACCTAGTTTGCCAGCTCTCTGAAAGACTGAAGAAAAGATTATGTGCACATCTACACAGCCACTGATATGCGGTACTCTGTTCTGCTGATTCATCAGCCTATGACTGGCTAAATGTTTTAAAAGTTTAAAGTAAAACTTAAGTCTAAATGTTTCTTCTTTAGAATAAATGAGAACAAAAAATAGCAGATGTCTATTAAATACAAATATCTTGTTGATTCCCAAATTAGCTTAATAAATTCCAATCTTTGATAGATTTATTTGGTAAAGCAGCCGTTTTGAAATATTAGAAGAGCTCTGTTCTGGATTTCTGAAGATTTCTTCTCTGTCATTGAAAGAAGATGAGGAATAACTTGTTCTCACCAATAGTATAAATGGAACTGAGGCCTGGAGAAGCCTCGCTGCCGCACATGGCTCTTGATTTTTCTTGAGAGACTGAGCAATATAGACAGTCCTACAAGTTCCATTGTTTCTCTGCATTCATTATGACTACTCATTACAGGCAGTATTTTAGGCCAAGTTAATAAGCTAGAAATGGAGAGTGTGAACCCAAGGGAGCAACCACAGTCCATCACTTGGGTAGAAGATTGGTTGCAAAAGCTGTTCTAACAGGTGAAACAAAGCTGCCTTCTTGTGTTTTCAGGCTGCCAGAATGTGGGAGTCTAAATATAAGAGTCTGGGCTTGGCCTGAACAGAAATGTGGAAGACAGTTGTCCTCATTGTAGCATTTGAGTTTAGACACCCTGACAGTTTTCCATTTTGAATTTCCACTGTGAAGGAGCAGAACAGAGATGGGAAGTTGTGAATGCTCCATTGCTGGCAGAGTTCAAGGCCGGGTTGGACAGAGCCTTGGGTGACATGGGTTAGTGTGAGATGTCCCTGCCCATGGCAGGGGGGTTGGAACTAGATGATCTTAAGGTCCTTTCCAACCCTAACTCTTCCATAATTCTATGATTCTACGCAGCATTAACTCAAGGAATTCCCATATGTGGAAGGTTAGGTGAGCTAGAGCATGGAGCAGAGAGGACATCTGAACTGTTGTACCTTCAACATCTGAAAAGCAGCTACTACATCCACTTGCCTTGCTATTGCCACAAGAAGCAAAGCTTAGGCAGTAAGTTATTTGTAGAGATGATGCCCATAAAATGCACGGTTCTACAGGAAAAAGATCTTGGATGTAAATTCATGACACACATCCTCTTCCATCCTAAATAACCCCCTTTGGTACAGATAGAGGTGCCTGTAAAAATACTTTGCAAACAAGTTCTTATAGCAAGAGTTTTTTGAATTCACACAGTCCTGTTCATGCAGGGTTTATAATATACTTTATCACCATGACTTATATTATTTTACAAGGCAGAAACTAATAGACAGAGTATTCAAGACCTATGCCTATAGTTATACAGACAGTCAACAACAGAATTGGGAATAAACCCCATCTCCCATTTTAGGGTTGTTTCATAAGGTCCCTCTGAAGGGAGGAAAAAGAAATTCCTGTGTTTCTGCACCAGCTACACTTTTTGTCATAAATGGTGCCAAAACCAGCTTACATGAAAGCTGGCAGAAATACAAACACTGATGTGGTCACTAGCTAGTACACTCAGATAAGTAATATTCATGTTCAGTAAATTATCACATTCATGAGTTATATACTTTTGTTTGTCAGCATTTTTTTTTCTTAGCAGGCATAGACCAGATTTCCACTACATCATTCAGAAGTTAACAGGAAGCAAAATTAAATCCTAAGTGTTTTCGCTACCACACAACTTGCAAAGTCATTTTTCAAGGAATTTAACAGGTTATCTTGGAAAAGGCTAATAAATGGTGAGGTTGCCTTTGATTTCCCCTTAGCACTGTTCATCTAAATTTTGGAACAGATTTCCTACCTCAACTAAAACTTCAGCTAGAAGCCTTTCCCTGTTACATATTGCAAACAGACATATACAGTGACTCAAAAGCTTGGATTGGGTTGTGTAATCAATATAGTTTTTTGGCAAAAGACTGGGAAGCTTTTTTCTGGATGAAAGCTAAGAATGATAAAAATAGATCTTGATTTTACAGCCACTGTGACAAACTGGCTTCCAAGAGCTTCACAACAGCACAAAGGGAACAAACTGGCAAAAGGGAAGTGAGCTGGAAAGATATGTATTTTTTCCCAACAAGACTTAAATTCACCATCTTTTGAGGTTTACAATGATCTTATATCACTGTATATGGCATGAGCTGCGCAATGACAACCAAGAAGTCAGCTTAGCTAGCAACCAGCCATTCTTTTCCAAAGCTTTTCTGTGAGCTCAACACAGTTAATTCACAATCACTTATACAGCTTACACAACCCTATAAAATAATCTAGTCTCCTGAATCACCTCTTACCTACAAGATATAATTTTATTCTATTTCATATGAATTCATTATCTTATTTTTGTCACTTGATCTCATTTTTCTTGGGGTTCTAAAGGATTTAACAATGACTGATAAGAATGAGATTATCAGCACAAAAATAGACAATAATTAAATGTCAGTCATGTCTGTGACAGAACAAATGCAATTCTGTATCTCACTACTTTTGGTTCTGGCTAGTGCAATACTCATTAAATATTTTTACCATTAATGCTGATAGTTTTGCAGTTATTTCAAACTGATGAAATACATTTCGCTTACCTACCCTTCATTCTTCCTCCTCTGCAAATAAGTTTTTTCAGGTGAAAGATTAGCACAGTTGGTACCAGGAATTTCAAATGGGACTGTTTATGCATCAAAGAGTAAGTATTAATAACAAAAATGCACTCACAGTATGATTGCTTTGTGATGATTAGAATATAAATTGTTAGTTCTATATATACAGACACACACACACACTGAATTATATGCCTTGCTATGGTATGTCTTTTGCATTCCTCTAACATCTGATAGTCAGATGCCATGTCACACACATACTTGTCAATTTGTTTTATCACTAAAAAGTTTGTCTATGATGTTGCATGGAGCTGACAACCCAGCATACTTAGAATCCACCTGAAAATGTGCTGCCCAAAGAAATATCTTCCATTCAAGAGGATGAGGGGGAAGGAGACAGCCTCTGCCCCAGGATCAAACAAGCAAAAACATTAGCTTCACACAGAAAACCGGTTTTCTCATTGCTGATGATAAGAGGTACATGCTAAGCAATAAATTAAGTGAGCACAGTTAGTGGTGGACAGAAATTCCTTTCTGCAGTCTCTACTCCACCACTTATGAGTTATGGGGTCATCTCTGACTTGTGAAAATAACTCACATATCACACTCTCCATGTCTCTATGCTTCTTAATAGTCTTGGCTGTGGAACTGGTGCAAAAGCATTGGGACTGGTGAAGAATTCAGGAGACATAGGGTGACCATTTAGCAAACAGTCCTATGGCAATTCTGTCAAGCTTGTGGGGCTCATGGAAATGCCAATCGGTGAAAGGCCAGCCCTTACCTCTCCCTCTGTGCTTCGTAATTTCTTGCCCTTAAATGAAGGGGAAGCTGCTCTCAGGCACACAGTACATGGTTAAACTGGGCTGGAAAGGGACTGAAAGCACACCTGTGCTGTGGCTCTTGTCAAAACCCTCATTGACCTTCAGAGGAACAGCAATTTTGCAGGAATACCGTGAGCAAAACAACCAGATAAACAACCAAGCTGACTGTGAAAGCTATTGGAATAAATAACACAGTGTTAAGCACAGGCTAGGCTAAGTATGTGAACCTTCAGTCAAAGTTTTGACCTCAGCTTTTGCAGACATACCCAGGTCCACTTTAATTGCCTGGTTTGTGGACTGGAAGGAAGCAGCTGCTGCAGCACAGAGCTCAGTACTGGTTGCAATCTTGCCCTGAATGGGCAATGCTGAGGTCTCTGCTGCTGTGCTTGGGTCAGCCCCCCTTCCTTACCAGAATAAAATAAGAAATAAATCTACCCATCGCATCCACCAGAATTACACAGCTGATATCTGAGCAGTGAGAGACTGTACTGAAAGAAAACTACCCCTCTGGTCTTGGTAACATGGACAACTTCCCAGTGTGTCCCTGTGATGGACTGGGGTTGCTTTGATCGGTTACACTGTTTTCTAGCATCCGAAGCAGTTAGTGTATAACGTCCTTCTCACTCCTTTAGTAGGAAAGAGCTGCCTTTCTCCATGAGGCAGAATCATGCTTATTATCATGTTAATTAATACATTTCTAATGAGAAGCTGTTTCTTCAGTTTACATAGAGGCAAAGTGAAAATTGAAATGATTTTGCTAATTTAAAAATAAATTATTTAAAGAATGAGCAAGGAAGAAACTTCAAAGAGACAAACAAAAGGAAAGATACTTGTGCTAATGAAATGTTGGTTAATTATAATTTTGTTCACTCTTTTCTATCTTTTCCTCATTCTTAATTGTCTCATCTAATTAGATTATGACTATTTACAACAGGAATTATATTCTACTCTATACTGTGTGTGAGGTCTTCATAATACAATACAAATAAATATTTCTAATAATAATTAATGAAGAACCTTCTGTTGCACTGTAAGTTTTTCCAAGCTGGGAAGCCTAGCATGGGTGCAGCATCCAAGTATAACTGGTTTCTAGGGTTGGTTTTATCAATGATAAGGGAACAGAGCTCCAGACTTTCCAGACTTGGTTATTTCTTGGTTATTTCTTCCTGCGCTTGGCCAGCTTCCTCAGCTCATGATCACCTAAGATCACCACCTCAAAGCAACTATTCTCTGTAGGTTAATACTCTTTGACATTTGCTGGAAGGAACAGGCTGCATTAAGCAGCATGAGCAACTAACTTTAGGAGGACCATTTCTTTCCTTTCTGAGGCCGTCCAAGAAGAGGTATGTCTGATCTCAACATTACCAATAGTTGTTTGGAGTCCAAGAGAACAGTGAAGCCACTGCTCTTCTGGTGCTGAAGCACGATGCATGGGGCTCTCTGCATGCAGTTATAGCTTCTTCTAGAGGGAGGTCAACAGTCCCTTCCCATTCCTCAGAATCTTCTGGGCAGTTCAGTGTTGCATAATATACTTGTTAAGTAACTGTATAAATTATTCCTTTTCACTGTAGTATGACAGAGATGCTTCAAGAGAGAATGAGGGCTCACTGAGTGGCTTCATGCACTCAGAGTCAGAGGCTTTAAAGAGCTAACAGAAGACAGATAACAACATTTCCTTTCTGCCACCTGTTAATTCTTTTTAACAGATGGAGAACTGGAGAACAGAGAGATTAAAAGCCCTGATACAGGAAACCGTATTTTTTTCAAGACAGTGCTTAAACACATGCTTCTGCAAGCATAGGATTCTGTCCCACTGAAGTTGGGCACGCGCTTAAATAGTTTTCTGACTCGGGATCTAAGTGACTCTTTCAGGGTCATAAAAAAGAGGAACTGCTTTGCCCCTGAAGAAACTCCCAGGTCACATTGAAACCTTGGTCATTTCTTCACAGTCTGTTTCCAAAACCATAGCTCTGATAACCTCTTAAGCTCTCCAGCTGGAAATAGGCAAGCAAATCTCTGCAACAATTGTTTAGATAAAAAAAGTTACTTCAAGTTTGGGTAGAAGTTATAGATGTAAAATCAGGTAAAGATGAGAAAAATAGAAATAGCAATCAATGGAATAAAATTTTAAGTCTCCTACAGTTTAAGGTGCTGTAAATAAGAGAACAATGGGATTTACCTGTGTTTATAATGTAAATCAGAAGAGAATCAGATCCATCACCAGAAGCAATATGGTTCAAACCTTTGAGGCACTTCTATTGATTTTAGCATTTCATACCTTTATTAGTTTACCATGAAAATGATAAAATGTTCAGAGTTGAATACTAAATCTCTACAGTTCCCAATATAACATTGCCTTAGGAGGCAAACTATTGCTTGTGAAGCTGAGAAAGAGAGTGCTGGAGGAACCACAGTGAACTGAAAGCAGGGAGAGGTTTCCCACAAGCTGTTGCTTTGACCTTGGTCAAGACCTTTAATTCCCCTGTGCCTCAGTCTCCCATTTGTGTATTCAGGAAGACAATCCTCTCTTCTTCCCAGGCTTTGCCTGCTTTACCTACTTCAGTGAAGGTAGTGCTGTTTTTAACTACCACAGTCCCCTTCTTCCTTATCTCAAATTAACTCCTTGCAGAATGGCATCTATTCAAGCTCTCCCACAAAGCATTATGCAGAGCTGTAACCTTGTAACAGCTGCATGTCAAATCTGCCAGTAAATTCTGGGCAGTTTTCATAAAAGCATGCTATACAGTCTCTTGCAGTATGATAAACAGCTAATGCACATATTGCAGGTACTATAAAAATAATCCACAAAGCCTTCCTATGCAGCTACAAAGAGATTTTAAATGGAGATAGGGAATGTTATAGCTTGTACCTGGGCCCTTCCAGATGTGCTGCCTTGCTCTCCATTACTCATGTATACAGAGGTGAGACTTCCAAGCCTCCTCTATGCTTTATTTCTCTGGTGCATAAGCTGCCTGTAGAAAAGGATGTTTGCCACACTGCCTCACACAAGAGGGACATAATCTTTGCAAGGGTTTTTCTTTACCCCCGCTGCAAGTTTAGAAGAATACATCTTTCATCTTTATTTCCAAAAGCCTCTGTATATTACTGGCCATACACTTAAAAATGAAAAGCACCAAGGATTTTTTTCTCATAAGCCTTCACCAAAACATTGGGAAAGTAAAACAGATGACATGAAAGTGTTAAATAGCATAGTAAGGGGAAAACATCCAGTTACCAAATGGATGCTACTTAGGTCCTTATTCCATTAAGACCTGCATCTGTGCTACTTTCACATCGGATGTTTTGCTATCACATGGTAATTTCTTGTTTTTCAAGAAAAGCTGTACACAACCTGCCTATTTAGCCTTTGTTAGTCATGCTACAAAGATTTAAAAGCTTTGAAGATTATCTTAAATAAATAGAGCCACAAGAATAACAAAGCACTTCCTTCCAGTCACTGATCAGGCTTCTAAAGAGTAACTAATAATGTTTATTGTAAAGAGCAAAAGGCAACAAGAAAATATTTAATAGTAGAACTAACAGCACAGCGTACCTTCTGCAGAAACCTGTCTGCTTTGCTTTCCTTTTATCAATATTGCCAAGAAAGTAAATTTGTCACTGTACAGTTGAGAATCTCAAAGATCTACTTTAATGTTTCACGCTACATTTGCAAAACAAGAGTAATAAAAATAATGACACCATTATTACTCTTCCCTCTTTGTTTTCAGTTCATCACTTGCATATTTGAATAATGAATTATATTCACATTATCTCTACACTTTTGCTCTTGACTTCCTCTGCTGGCTGAAAGTAAAGCTATTATCCAGTTGTCAGCTCTGAAGAGCCATTCAACACAGCAGCCAATGGTCCTGACATGTAGATATACTACTATGCAAAATTATCCAGAGTACAATTTCAAGCTATATATGAGAAAATTATGAGCCAGTGTAAAAATGAATCTTCAGCTTAGGTGAAATATTAAAAATTTCATCACAGCTACTTTAGAACATAAATAAGTAGACAACAGAATTAGTCGTGAATTAGGCGCAAAAGGCTAATTAACACTATTGTATCATCTTGATTGACTTAAAGTCTATTAAATCACTATTTTATTGTCTGAATCTCTGAAGCTTATAGGAAAAATAGAACCTTGTTCTATTAAGAGGCCCCTGGCATTCTCAGATCAGCAGCTTTTGACTGAATTTCATTAAGACTCATTCCACTAACCAATATATTGCACATGCAATTTCCTGATAAAGGAATGATTGTTTGTATCAGTTGATTTATACAGCTTTTTTATTAAGTAAGAGCCATGTTAAGCTATAAACAAATCACATAAAACAAAACACACGCGATTTGCCTTCAGTGTCACATCCCTTCATGTTATTATACATATAACTGAAGCTTCAGATGAAGGCAGATTTTCCTGATGCATCGGAGGGCCAAATGCAGCCTAGCAACAAACATTCTCAAGGGCAGTGACTTTCTCTGCTTCATGCTCAAGTGTTTGTCAGGAAAGAATAACTGGAGGTTGGGAAGATAAGGAGGTGCCCTCCATCAGGCAGAAAACCAGGATGATATTAAACAAAGAGGTGTAAGAACAGATGAGAAATCTGAGCAAGTTACTGTGCTTGCTTTGGAGAACTAAGAGAAGAGCAGCTGCTGCCTCTATTGCCAACATTTATTGTTATACATCAGCTGCCTCAATCCTTTTTCTACCAATTAGACCTACTCCTGTTTGCATCAATATATTAAGAATACTCTTCAGATTTTTGAAAGGGGAAAGATAAAAGCCCAGGACAAGATGGAAATTACTGGTTATCTATAAAGAATTAAAAGTATGTCTTGTGCATCTCCTTTGGGAATTTCTCAGAGCCCATCAACTTTTATTGAAATTTATAGAGGGCTGCAATGATATGGAATGTATTTTCATGGATTACAGCTCCTGAATATTTACATCAAGAAGAATTTAGGTAATTACCAACACTGTTCATCTCATATCACTTAGTGTAACAGCATTATAATTGCCTCACTTTAAAGTGGATGAATAAAATAATTTATCTAAGATCATGGAATAAGGATAGCTACTTGTCCAGGAAACTCAAACATGTCCTCTTTCCTCTTACTATAAATCTTGCTCTTCTGGAATTTGAGGACTGTAGCCACTCCGGGATATCTGGCAGCTTGGCAATAGTAACACAATGTGGTTTTGGTCTGTGGACATAGGCAAGTCTTGAGGACTTGAAGACAGAGGAACATCTTCTACATATCAATTGCATGATGCGGGCAAAATGAGTTAGAAGCGTTCATGAATGTGCCAAAAAATGCTGACACGCACAATAAACCTGATATGCCTGGCTTACTGCACACTGGGAATCCATCTCCATAATGCATGCATGCATATTTCTGCCTGGGAAATCGTGGACAGCAGCATGGCAACCCTTCACAGAAAGTCCTCTTGAAAGTCATGGTCTCAAGTCAATGTTTAATTCATTAGGTTAGCCTTCCTTAATCAGTGATAAGTAGAAGTATTTAGTTCATGATGCATGACACTCTCAGAAATAAATGCTTTAACTCACACATGTTACAAAGAAGGCAACAAGATGGAGGGAAATTGAAATAACTCATTAAAGGTTTAGATCAATTGTTATTGTTTGTAAATGAAAATCACAATTTGGGATGTCCACACTTTTTTTTTAGCTGCAAGATGTGGCAAAGCAAGCTACAGAAGTTGAATAAAAACTAGATTATACTGATTCTTCCTCTGTTGATTTGCTATGAAACACAGAACTGTCCACTTGATGGAAAGAGCAGTCATTGCTGGCTAAAATCTGGTCCATCTCCTTTAGTGATCTATTCATTGTACTTTCATGTCCAGCTATCATGCACTAAAACCTTTGCTTTGTAAATGGTTAGAGAACTGATCAACGGTTAGAGTATAAGCAGTCTGCCCCATGCTACATGATCATTAAGTCATGGGTTCCATGTCTTCCTGCAGCATCTTTGTCCTTTTAAAGAATCTGAGAGTGCTGATAGTGTGCACACAGACGGGTAAGAAATGTTAGAACAAGCTTGTGTGCTGACTTTAAAACAATAATCAAAATTAGTTGGTATACCTTCTACCTAAATTCTGCAGTGAGCTAGGCACCCATACACATTTTATGCCATGAAAGAGGTATTTCAGAAGCATGATTTACCTAGCCTACCTTAGACAAAAAGCACCCTTGAAACATCTTTTTCTGGACCGTAGAGTTAGCAAGATAATCAACTCAGATGTAGTCATCTACAGTACAGAGTTAATGAGTTAGAGGAGAAAATCCCACACCTAAAACCTACTTGTTATTACTTACATTCAGGTATGTGCTTAAATTTCCTTGGCACTGAGGTAGAGGAGTTCTGATATTGTTTTCCTGCTTTGAGAGCTGTAAAAAAGGGCTAACAGCAGTCAGATAATGTAGTATTACAAGAAGAGGCAAGGCAGTCCTGCTACCTGATGTTAGTATTTGTCTGCAAGCTGGAAGGTTCATTTCCAAGTCTGCCTGGCCTCAGCCTTGGACATGTCATTTAATTCCTTCTCTTCAGTTCCCAGTCTGTAAACATATTGCTCCCAAAGGCCATCTTATGCCACACATACAGAAGTGCAATCAGTTCCTGTTCCCCTCTGTCTGGAGCAGTGTATGATGTCAAGGCTGGGAGGGTCCTACTGGAGCAATCCTAGCTTTCCAGGGAAAATCCAGTGCTACAGCTGTCATATGGTCATTGGCCAATCCTTGGGTTTACCTTTCCTTAGAAGTCAGGAAGGTTACTTCAGATAGCCTTGAGGACTTGGGTCTCTTCCACCTGGTCTGAGTATGAATTGCTTTCTCACAGCTTTCTTTTCTCTCCAGAAACTTTTTTTTTCAATGTCTAATTTCTCTCAAGTCTTTTAAGTACTCAGTTCTGCAAAAAAAGTTCTATAGTCTTTGCCTTGAGCCCTGAAAGTGGACCTTGGTTTTGCCTTTATTTATATAATTACTGTTTTGCGCTCCTGTTTGTTTCTCCAATAACTAGACATATAAAAATGTAAAATGGATATTGATATATTGGAATGATGCTTCATCATGAATCACATGCGCTGTGGGTTAAGTTATGTCCCATATTGCTAGATTATTAAAAACTCACTCTGTATTCACCAAGTGGTCTACTTATCTAACACCTCATTTTCAAAAAAATATACGGCACTGAAAAGTAAGGACTTTAATAGCTAAGAAGTTCATAAATCTTATATTGCCCATAAAACAATACACACGCACATGGCCACACATTTTACCAAGTGTAAATTCTGGTCCTTTGTTTCCAGACCTGGAGGGTTTTACCTTTTGGTGATTGTTATATATATCTTCATTATCTTCCTAAGCATAAGTAAATACCATGTATCTTCATGAACACATGGATTACACTAAGGTTGATGACAAAAATTTCCATTTCTATGCAAGATAAGTATGACCCATACCTGACATGAGTAAAAGCAGACTCAAGTGCTAAACCCTCAACAGAGAAATCCTGTAAATAACCTTGCTCTGATTCAGATTCTTCCAGTATAGCTGGCATTTGGAGTTTCAGGAATATTTAATTATATAGAAAGCCTTAAGGGGCAATAACAAGCTGGTTTCTGAGCTAATGGGAGAGAAAAGAATACGAGATTAATATCTAAAAATTAAATAGAGGGTCATTCTTTTTAATGACTAATAACTCTCAAAGAATTTAAGTTTCAATTAAATTCTGACTCCAAAGGTATTTATATAGTCATGAAACTATTTTTAAATATTTCACATTCATAGTGCTCCACTTTCCTCACTGGTTCTGGCTAACATCAGGCGTGTTATGATGTCTGAGCAACTTTGCAGAAGCTGCATTTTTTGTTTTTAACTTCTCATTTAAAGTAGTGGTTTTATTTTCTATTCATGTCTTCGGAGTTTTTAATAATATCTTAGAAAATTCTGCTGCCTGTGGGATAAATAATGCAATATTTAGACCAAACCATGTTACTTGCACCTTTAATACTGAATGAAAAAAAAGAATTTTGAGTTGATGACTAGAGCATTCAGGTGGGAAAATAATGTAAGACAGACAGCTGAGTGGCCATCAGGGAATTGTTGCTTGTTCTGGAACAGTAAAAAAGGGGCTTGCATGTCAAAAATTCTAATTTCATATAATTATAGAAAAAGGAAATATGATAAGCACCCCTTTTTGTAACAGAACTCATAGAACAGCACAAGGTAGCTACTGATATATGTCTAGGAATGCATAAATATAAGAAAATATAACTATCCTCATTTGGTAACATACAGATACATGACTCTCAGACATCAATCCAAGCCCCTTTAACATGTGTTAAGAGCACACTGTATCAGCTAACACCTTGCATTAATTTATATAAGCAGATCAGGGATTCCCAGGTTAAAAAACACTGTTTTTCTAGAAGAAAAAAATAAACCAAACACCTTCAGTTAGAATCCACCCAATGATGGAAGTAGGAGTCATGGCTCACTGTGCTCCTCCCTGGAGCATTGAGGTCCTCTGTGCAAGCAGAGGTCTCTCACCAGCCAGAGTGTGGGACTGTCTTCTCAGAAAATGCTTTGAGTCCTTTATAAAACTTCGTTTTAAAAGATGTATTCTTGTGTCTTCAATCTACAACCTCAAACAGGTTTCCGTTGCATGAGACAGACACCTATATCCGGTATATCCAACAGAAACCGCAGCTTAGTATGACAGTAATGAATTTTTTCTCCTCTCCCCCAGTTCAAGGCATGAATTTTTGTTATCACCAACTACCCAAAATGGACACTATTTCCTACTGTATTGATGCACTGTAAGGTAGAAAGGCAGGTTGTCCATAGTAAATGAGATCGCTACTGATGCTGCCAGGAAAAAGTGGTGGGCCATAGTATTAGGGGACTCTACTCTGAAAGGAACAGAGGTAAACATCTGTTGGCCTGATCTAGTCTCAAGGGAGGTGTGTTGCCTACCAGGGGCTTGGATCATGGATGCTGAAGAGAAGCTGCCTGCTCTATTCAGTCCCACTGACTATTACCCACTTCTAGTGATCCATGTGGGTGCCACTGATATAGGCAGCAGTAGCCTGGAGAACATAAAGGACTACAGAGCTCTGGGAGAGGTGGTTAGGGGCTCTGGAGCTCAAATTGTCTTTTCGTCAGTTCTCCAGGATACAGGGCAGGACCTTAAAAAGGCTAGGAGGATTGACCAGGTTAATAAATGGCTAGAAGGGTAGTGCTATAGTCAGAGGTTTGGGTACCTAGAACACAGGACTCAATTTAGTAGGCCAGGTCTACTGGGAGCTGGTGGAGCTGGTCTGACAAAGAAAGGGAAGAGTGGATTTGGTAGAACACTTGCCAGACTGGTCAAGGATGCTTTAAACTAGATGTGTTGGGGAAGGGGGGCATCATTGCATCCCAATACACCCAGTCACTTGCCAGCACCTATAATAAATGTTCAGAGCAGTGTAGAAACACTCCAGCTGCTCCAGAAAATGAACCAGCTTCAATTGGATTTCAGCTTCAGATGCCTCTATACAAATGCTTGTAGCATGGGGAATAAACAACAGGAATTGGAGATGTGTGCATGTCTACAGGGGCATGATATCATAGGTATCACAGAGACATGGTGAGATGGCTCCTATGACTGGTGTGTTGGAATGGAAGGTTACAGACTCTCTAGGAAACACAGGCCCAGTAGGTGGGGAGGGGGAGTTGCTGTTTATGTTAGGGATAGGCTGGAGAGTATGGAACTCTGTCTGGGGACAGGTGAGCAATCAACAGAGAATTTGTGGGTCAGGGTTAAAGGCAGAACAGTGATGGGAGACATTATTGTGGGGATCTGTTACAGATCACCTGACCAAGAGGACTCAGTGGATGAAGAGCTCTATAGACAGATAGGAATAGCCTCATACTCACAGGCCCTTGTTCTCATGGGGGACTTCAACCACTCTGATATCTGTTGGAGGGATGGTACGGCCCAGTAGAAGAAATTCAGGAAGTTCCTTGATTGTGTGGAAGACAACTTCCTTCTGCAAGTAATAGATGAGCAGAGGAGGAGAGGTACTACGCTTGACCTCATCCTTACCAACAGGGAAGGGATGGTTGGAAATATGATGATCCAGGGCAGCCTTGATTGCAGCGATCATGAGATGGTCGAATCTGAGATCCTCAGGACAGTGAGAAGGGCCTGCAGCAAGCTCACTGCCCTGGACTTCAAGAGAGCAGACTTTGTCCTCTTCAGGAACCTGGCCAGTAAGATTCCATGGGATAATGTGGACCCTCTTCAGAAGCTATCGGGAGAACTGGCTACCCTGGATTTGGAGAAAGCTGAGTTTCTTAATGACTTCTTTGCCTCAGTCTTCACCGGATAATGTCCTGACTATACCACCCAAGTCTTGGAAGGCAGATGCTGGAACAATGAGAATGAAGAACCAGGGGCCACTGTAGGAGAGGATCTGGTTTGAGACTATCTTAGGAACTTGGATGTATACAAGTCCATGGGACCTGATGAAATCCATCCGTGGGTCCTGAAGGAGCAGATGAAGTTGCTAAGCCACTGTCCATCATGTTTGAAAAATCATGGCAGTCAGGTGAAGTTCCCAATGACTGGAAAAAGGGAAATATAACCCCATTTTCAAGAAGGGGAAAATGGAAGAGCCAGGGAACTCCAGAGCAGTCAGCCTCACCTCTGTACTTGGCAAAATCTTGGAGTGGATTGTCCTGGAAGGCATGCTGAGGCACATGAAAAACAGCAAGGTGGTTGGTGACAGCCAGCATGGTTTCACTAAGGGGAAATCCTGCCTGACTAATCTGATGGCCTTCCACAATGGGGCTACAGAACTGATGGACAGGGGTAGAGCAGTTGTTTTCATCTCCGTGGACTTGTGCAAAGCATTTGACACTGTCTCATACAACATCCTTGTCTCTAAGTTGGAGAGACATCAATTTGATAGGCAGACCACTCGATGGATAAGGAACTGGCTGGATGGCCACATGCAAAGAGTTGTGCCCAATGGCTCAATGTCCAGCTGGAAACCAGTAACGAGAGGTGTCCCTCAGGGATCAGTGTTGGGATCAATCTAGTTCAACATCTTTGTCAGTGACATGGACAGTGGGATTGAGTTTGCCCTTAGCATGTTTGCCAATGACACCAAGTTGCGTGGTTTGGTTGATATGCTGGAGGGAAAGAATGCCATCCAGAGAGACCTTGATGCTCTTGTGAGGTGGGCTGATGTCAACCTAATAAATTGCAAAGTCCTACATGTGGGTCAGAGCAATCCCAAGGACACCTGTAGGTTGGGCAGAGAAGAGATTCAGAGCAGGCCTGTGGAGAAGGACTCGGGGGTGTTGGTCAATGAGAGAATGAACATGAGCCGGCAGTGTGCACTTGCAGCCCAGAAAGCCAGCCGCATCCTCGGCTGCATCAAAAAGAGCATGACCAGCAGATTGAGGAAGGTGATCCTGCCCTTCTACTCTGCTCTCGTGAGACCTCACTTGGAGTATTGTATACAGTTCTGGTGTCCTCAACATCAAAAGGACATGGAACTGTTAGAACAAGTGCAGAGGAGGGCCACGAGGATGATCAGGGACTGGAGCACCTCCCGTATGAATATAGGCTGAGAGAGTTGAGGCTGTTCAGCCTGGAGAAGAGAAGGCTGCGTGGAAACCTCATAGCATCCTTCCAATATCTGAAGGGGGCCTATAGGGATGCTGGGGAGGGTCTCTTCATGAGGGACTGTTGCGATAGGACAAG